>CM076570.1:370350956-370470956 GCA_034641835.2 Pinus albicaulis
TTCAAAAATGATTTTTCTTCAAAACTCTGCAACAACAAGTTCTCATGTTGCAACTTACCTCACCAAGCTTCTCTCCTGAGCTCCGGCTTTTGGCAAGTACTGGTCCCCTCTCTCTGGAACCTTCTAAGCACTCTCTTTTTCTCACTAGGCTTCACTCTACAACTTCTCTCAAGAACACCTCTTTTCTTCTGTCATCCAACCTCAGTTGGGAATCTTCCAGGTTCTTCCACACTCTTTCTGCACTCAGAATCCCTTGGGATTCTTCTATCACTGCTCTCAAAGCTGTGATCTACTTCTGCTGAGATGTCTTCAATTGTATGCACTCTGATTTCTGCAAACAATCCTCCAACCAGAGTTAAACACTGCTCATCTTCTCCTGGGAACACTGTAATTGTCCTCCTTATCCAGCCTTCAGCTGAATACCAGGCTCACTACCTTCACTATCAAACTCTGTCTTCAATTTTCCGCAACCATAATTCTACAATTACAAATTCAATCAGATTAAAGTTAATTACCTACAAGATCATGATCTTGTCCTCCACTCATCCTGTAAATCCTGTTCACTATGATTCTGTGTACTTTGCTGCCTGATATTCCTTCTTCAAATCTGTAGTCTTAAAAACTCTTGTCCTCCAATTGGACTCTGAAATTTTGCAATCACCTTCTGTAGGCTGCAATCTCATCAGTTTCCACAAGTCTGGTTTCCTTGCATTCACCAAACTTGGAATTTTCAAAAAGAGCTACTCCTGAAGCTTTGATACCACTTGATAATGTACACTACCCACAGTCCCGTTTTTCATATTATTTCAATCTCGACCTATGTATAGAATGCATTCAGATACCCCTCTTTTCCTGGGAGCTCTACTATTAACCAAATGTTGCTCCACCCTGAGCGTATACAGCTCCAAATCATGCGCACTGTAATATTACAGGCTTGGACCCCACTTTTAGTCAAAAAATTGACCACACTCGGTTAGTACCGTGGTTTGGATTCACATTAGAGGAAATCCTTAACTAGCCACAACACATGACTATTCACATTGTAACCTGGGACTTGTATAATTAAACACATGCCATTTCAAGCAACGGGGCCCACACATATGACAAGCGTGGAACACACAACCCGATTCATACCTTCGTTAGATCCACGCGCTCATCCAATGGTTGTTATCGCGTCGCGTCACTTCAATTGATCCAACGGTTATCGCACGGGTTACTTGCATGAACAATAACGCGCGATGGCGCACTGTGGAAGCGGTTTTCTTGGGTCCCGTCTATGCCATGCGTCAGCTGCTCTATGGAATCGCTCCGATTTCATAAATACCGCTTACCCCTTCAAAGGTGGTGCGATCAAACCCAAAAACCACCTTCACTATTCATCTCGGTCACGGTTCCACTCTTTCCATGCTCCAGGTTCCATTTAACTCCATCAACGCTCTATTTCGTTGCGCTCAGGTTCCTCCGCCTTTCACTTAAGGTTCCATCGAGCACCGTTCTATTACCACCATCCGACTTCACCTAGTCCAATTCGATCAATGGTTCGATTGCAGCGTGATCTCGTTTGGCTACACGACAATCATCCACCGTTCCTAGATGCCAACTCACCAGTTTATACACACTCGATTCTCTGAAACCTTCCAACTGTAGTTCAAGTCCGAGACTCTAACATCTTTGCAGAGCCTATTCGTGATGGTTCTTATACTTCGGGTCGGTTTAATTACGCAGAACTCAGTTTAGTCAAGGCACATACAATCTCAAATTGTAGAGTACATATTTACACATTCTTATACAATTGGTTTCGAGATACGGAAGTTATTCACACAACAATTAACGCAACAATGCCCTTCTCACAGAATTCAGACACAATTCTTTTATACGTATCCAAATGTAACCATTGAAATTAGAAGAAATTCAAACAGGGTTTAATCCCATCCAGAAACACTCAATTCAAATACAGTTCTTCCATAAACAGATATATATATATATATATATATATATATATATATATATACAGGCGATCAATCTCAAAAGCAATCGCTTACAAACTCATGACAGGCCAGATATTCAGTTCAGTGGCCATTATCCTCCTACTCTATTGCTGAAGAAGTTCTCTACCTCTAACTCTATCTCTCTTCAAGATTACATTTATACCACAAGGATGACCTGAATCGATTCAGGTCTCCAAATAGTTCAGCAACTCTTAGCATTCCCAAATCCTAAAATCAGACTCAATAACTGAACTAATCCTAAACTGACTCTTCGTATTCCTATCTTAACCAATTTCTCATGTTCTCAAAATGACTTGAGAATAATTACAATTCCCTACCAAATTTATTTAATATTTACAAGAAATTTAAAGAACATGGGACCCCCCTAGGTCTACTTATGTACAAAGTAACTTTTGAGCCTAATGCCCCTGCATCAGAATGAGTAAGCAAGTTTCTTGCATTTTGTTTATGTTGAAGTGTATTCAAGTTTCCATTTTGTATTTCCATCTATTAATAAAACAAGGTTATGAGCAGTAGGTTTCTTTTAATTTTTGTGTATAAGAGTTAAACAACCTTAATTGGTGCTCCTTTGTTTTAACTATTTTCTTCACATTTTTCTTCTGGGGTTTGGAATGGTATTTTCTGTATAAAGCAACATATTAGTTTGGACTTCTCCTTACATTTTCTTCTAATCACTTCATTCAACATCAACAGATGATAGCATTGTGAAGCATTCATAATATTTGGCATTTATGAGTTTGATTATAAATACTTGAGGGTTAATAAAACTGAGACATACAAATTTGTGACATAATCATAAAATGTCTTAAGCACTGATTCCTTACCACAACTAAGGGTTTGTCTCTTAAGGTACAACATCTCCCATAAAATTTAATTTAATATATTTTTAAGAAAAATGTTAGTGTTTTTTAAAACCATGTACATGTCATTTCTTCCATAAACTTTAAGGAATTTGATAGTGTTTTGGGAACCATGTACATTTAATCTCTATTTCATTTCTCCCATAAACTTTAAGAAAAACTTTAAGGTAAACCATGTACATGTCATTTCTCCCATAAACTTAAGGCAAACTTTAAGGCTAACCATGTACATGTCATTTCTCCCATAAACTTTAAGGCAAACCATGTACATGTCATTTCTCCCATAAACTTTAATTTAATATATTCTTAAGGAAATGCTAGTGTTTTTGAAAACCATGTACATGTCATTTCTCCCATAACTTTAAGGAATTTTATAGTTTTTTGGGAACCATATACATGTCATTTCTATGGCATTACTCCCATAAAATTTAAGGCAAACATTAAGGCAAACCATGTACATGTCATTTCTCCCATAAAGTTAAGGAAAAATTTACACTTCTCCCATAAAATTTAAGGTAAACTATGTACATGTCATTTCTCCCATAAACTCAAGGAAGATTTTAAACTTAAGGAAAACTTTAAGGCTAACCATGTACATGCAATTTCTCCCATAAAATTTAAGGCGAACCATGTACATGTCATTTCTCCCATAAACTTTAATTTAATATATTTTTAAGGAATTTTACATGTTTTTGGAAACCATGCACATGTCATTTCTCCCATAAACTCGACATTTGCTAGTGTTTTTTGGAACCATGCACATGTCATTTCCCATGTACATGTCATTTCTCCTATAAAATTTAAGGTAAACCATGTACATGTCATTTATCCCATCAACTCTAAGGCATTTGCAATAAAATTTAAGTCATTTGCAATAAATATTCATTTAATATATTTTAAAGGAAAATGCTAGTGTTTTTGGAAACCATGCACATGCCATTGCTCCCATAAATTTTAATGCATTTTCTAATGTTTTTGGAAACCATGTACATGTCATTTCTCCCATAAACTTGGCATTTGCTAGTGTTTTTGGTAACCATGTACATGTTATTTCTCCTAACCATGTACATGCCATTTCTCCCATAAACTTTAAGGCATTTTCAATAAGGAAAATTCTAGTGTTTTTTGAAACCATGTACATGCCATTTATCCCGTAACCTTTAAGGCATTTTCTAATGCTTTTGGGAACCATGTACATGTCATTTCTCCCATAAAATTTAAGGCATTTGATAGTGTTTTTGGGAACCATGTGCATGTCATTTCACCCATAAACTTTAAAGAAAACCATGTACATGTCATTTCTCCCATGAATTTGCAATAAATGTTCATTTAATATATTTTATCGAATCTGCTTTTATTTTCAGGGATAAAAAATCCCACTAAACATGGTTGAAAATTTTACATTATGCATAGATGTTTCTTGCTATTCCAATCCAGGGAAAACAATTATTACATATGTTCTTTACAATATTGCGACTAACAAGGTCCTCCAAAGGAAAATGAATATACCGGGAAGAATAACAAATAATGAAGCATATTATATTGCATTGATAGAAGGCTTGGGAAAAACTAGGGAGTATGGATCAAATGGAATTGTAGTTTTCACCAATTCTAAAATTGTGTGCAACCAAATGAAAGGCGTGTACCAAGTTAAGAAGGAGAGACTAAAACAACTTCATGGAAAATCAAACAATATTGTTAGACAATTTCAATTTTTTAGTATAAGACATTGTGCAAATGTTAATAATATGTCTAGTGATCTATTGTGTGGGGCAATGCCAATTCAAGATTCATCTGTCAAAAATGAATTAGTATTATATTGGGCAATGCCAATTCAAGATTCATCTATCAAAGATAAATTAGTGTTGAGACACTCTCCTTCAAAATTTATTTATGGAGATTGTAACATATCTTTGAAATGTGTGTTTTTTTTTACTTATAAATGTGTCATTTTTAATGACCATGTGTTTTTTTCAATTATATACCAAGTGTTCTTTCACCATATAAGCGCAACTTGGTGAACTTCATGTTTTATAAAATTAAAATGTGCAGGACTTCAACAATTTTTTGTTTAAAGTGAGTTTCACACATTAATTTGTTCTTTGAAAGTTGCGTTTTACATAATTTGTGTTTGTGCTCAACATTTCTGTACTAAATTACATTAATTTTTTGAAATATTTTGAATTTATTTTAAATAGTAATTTTGGGAATTTATTTTAAATAGTAATTTTAAAATAATTGTAAATGTCCACTGTAGATATCCATATATATATCATGGAGGATGAAAGACGAGAATCAAAAGAATCCCATGCCTCTACGAGAGAGGGGAATCATAGATCGAGGGTTGTTCATGGTATTTATATTAAATGTGCATGTTTTTAAATGACATTTGAATATATAATCTTATCTCCATACATACATGTATACATGTGGAATTGTTTTTTTTATCGAATAAATATATATATATATATATATATATATATATATATATATATATATATATATATATATATATATATATATATATAAATATATATATATATATATATAATTTTATCCCCATGTACATGCATGTATACATTTGGAATTGATTTTTGATCAATTTTGTGAGTTAAATTAGTTTTTAATAAATTTAATTTTTTAGTTTTTAGGAGTTAGGAGGAAAAGAGTATCTACTCCATCAATGGAGCATGGCCATGGTTCACACAATTGTGGTATGGTTCACACAGTTTAATCAGTCATATTTACATGTATTTATATGTATGTATCTATTTCTTAATTGATTATAAATTCATATTTTTTTATAAAGCTTCCCTCTTGTCTCGTGAGGGTGGTGGTGGTACACATTCCCCTGGTGGCCAATCAATAGGTAGTGACCAATTGCGTGAGGGTGGTGATATGCATTCCCCCGGTGTCCAATCAATGGGTGGTCATGTTGGTTCTCAACCAATCAGTGGTCATTCCGGTTCTCAACAATATCAGAGCGGGCATGAAGTTGCCCAACCATCTCGAGGTGGTAATAAATCTGAATATTTTTTCATCCAATTTGTACAAATTTATTCATATGTTTTTTTATTTACACAAAAATTTATATATTGATGCAAAGGGTGAAAATTTTGCTGGAAAAATACATAGGCCAGAACGTGTTATTCAAGAAGAAGGTTGTACACCAACCACGACTTATCCTTCTGACATTTCTGATTTACCCTAGGAAACAAACATCCAGCAATGCACATTACAAAGGTGTCAACATCTTTATTCAAAATTGAAGAAAGATCTTGTGTCTTCAAAAATCCCTGTTGAGAGTCGAGAAAGCTTAGAAATCGTTATGCACTCTTTAAGCACACTTGTAGATGTGTACAAAAATCTTGGGCCAACCACTGATACTTTTCTAGAAGTGATGAGGAAAAGAAAGGAAACAATGATGAGTCTTGATATATGGGAGGATGTTAAAAAAAAAGTTACAAAAAAAATGGCCAATTCTATGTTTTATTTCAAATAAGGGCTGAAAAGAAAGATGCTAAAGGTGCAATATTTCAAGCACCCTGATATAGCTTGTCATTTGTATGATAGGCACCTTGTTGCCTATGGAAGACCACCATGGAATGACGAGGTTCCTCTTTATTTTGAAAAATTATTTTATGCAAAATTATTTTTGAGAATGAAACCTGATTATAATGACCTTCCCTCTAAATATTTTGGTCCTGGGAAGGGTCAATTATGTAACCGTAGGGGCGCTAAGCGTGATGCTATGTTTTCTCGCCCCAAGCCACCATTGGTAAGTCGACCTCTTCGTGTGGAAACTTTGTAGTTAGAGATGGATTCCATTTCTCAAATTAGTCGATAAGTAAGAGATGTCATCATAGACAATATTCAGAGTGGACTTGGTGGAATTGATGTTTGCCTGAATCGACAAAGAGCACGTGAGAATGCACGTGCTAATTTTGTGTATCATACAAATGATGAGATAGACAACATGAGTATTGAACAGCTCAAAACATATGCAAAGAATTTTCGAAATGGTTGGCAGGACTTAATTATTCATGAGGAAGAGAGCATGAGATTGGTATGTGTTAATGGTTAGGGTGACTATTTTAACATGTATAGTTTGTAATAAATACATATACATACATTTATTTGTATATGTTAATCTAACAAAAATGTATCATATATATGAACACCATTTGTAGTTCTCACGCTTGATGAATGGATATTTTAATATAATAGTCGAAGTTTCAGGTTCTCACAATCAAAATGGTTCTCACAATAAAGATGATATATTGGCAAAAGTTAGTGTTTTTTAAGTGTTCATGATGATGTACAATTATTTTAATCTATTATTATCGATATCATGATGACATATTTTTTTAAATAAATAATTGTGTACACATGTACATGTATATAATTAAATGTTAATAGATTTCAATTCCATTCAATGTTTTTGCTATGGAGGTACCCTCTTCTTCCCTGTTAGGAGATGTGTGTAATCCACCGTCACAAGAATGAAATTTTTTTCACTTAAATATGTTTTTAAGTTATAAATTGAAGCAAAAGTTTCATTAAAAAATGAGATCTAGATCTTGAATTATTTTACAGATTTAAAATTGTTGAATTTTAGGTTTGTGGAGATGATTTTCGTTCGGAGCCACCCTCTTCTTCCCTATTAGGAGATGTGCCAAATCCATCGTCACAAGTATTCATTTTTTCACTTATATGTTTAAGTTATAAATTGAAGTTCAAAAGTTTCATTAAAAATTGAGATCAAGATCTTGATTTATTTTATAGTTTTAAAATTTTTGAATTTTAGGTTTGTGGAGATGCTTTCTATTCTCCAAGGACTCTAGCGATTGAGTGTATGCTGGAGATAGGAACATCCACACGATTTGAACAAGTTGTCTAACTTTTTTTTTAATATTATTGCATATTAGTTTATGCATTTTCATTTGAAAATTTTTAATATCTATATATATATATATATATATATATATATATATATATATATATATATATATATATATATATATATATATATATATATATATATTGTACAGTTACTATGCGGGAGGTATTTATGGACGAACAACGAGAGGAACAATGGCCGGGAACTACATGGTGTGCATGAATTTTTTTTTCCATTTGTTTTTTGTGAACTACAAATTCTCTTTCCATTTTAAACAGTAAAATTTCAATGTTTGTACACGTTGTGTCTGGGTTCCCCATTCTTGAGAGGATAACACAAACCGGGGCTGGGGCGTTCTTTAGGAAAAAGCTAGATCCATCTCTATTTGATTGATGATACACATGTGCAACATTTTATTTGATAGATAGTCTTAAATTTACTTTTCTATATAGAGCCTTATTTATGCAGTCATATTTACTTTTCTATATAACTTGATACTTGTAACACTATACATTGTTATATATATTTACTTTATTGTTCATGTGATATAAATTTTGGACATATTTTACATTTGCAGATGAATTACATTTGGCATGCAGTGTGTTGTGATATAATGTTTTGTTTTTAAAACTCAAGTTTTTTTGTTATTTTTTAAATGTAAAATGAATCTAGATGGAAAATTCAAATTACAAAACACATGTATATTTTGGATAGTTGAACTACATTTTGCATGTGATCACATGTTGTGATATAATGTTTTGTTTTTAAAACTCAAGATGTCATTTTATTTGTTAAATATAAAACGAATCTAGATGGAAATTTCAAATTACAAAACACATGTATATTTAGAATAGTTGAACTACATTTGGCATGTGATCATATGTTGTGATATAATGTTTTGTTTTTAAAACTCAAGTTGTCATTTTATTTGTTAAATATAATAAAATGAATCTAGATGGAAATTTCAAATTACAAAACACGTGTATATTTTGGATAGTTGAACTACATTTGGCATGTGATCACATGTTGTGATATAATGTTTTGTTTTTAAAACTCAAGTTGTCATTTTATTTGTTAAATATAAAATTAATCTAGATAGAAATTTTAAATTACAAAACATGTGTATATATTTTGGATAGTTGAACTACATTTAGCATGTGATCACATGTTGTGATATAATGTTTTGTTTTTAAAACTCGAGTTGTCATTTTATTTGTTAAATATAAAATGAATCTAGTTGGAAATTTCAAATTACATTTAACACATACATTGGTACATGTTATGCATTTGAACATGTGTGTGAATGTTATATAATTTTAGGATACATCTATTATTTAGGTGATATTTAGGTACATTTTGAATGATCATACATGTCATTTAAACAATCCTAGATGGTTTTTCATATTTAAGTTCATGAATATATGTACATAAAAATGATTTAAATACATGTTTTAATATATGTAAAAATGTTTGAAGTACAATACATATAGATGTATATATGTAAAAACAATCATAAATTTTTAAAATTGCATTAAAACATATATTCAGTACACGGCATTTTTCATTAATGTACATAGAAAAGCTACTTTCAGTTGATAGTAAACTGGAAATTACAAGACACATACCACACATTTTGCATTCAAGAATGAATATTATAATTTTCTTAATAGATACATATAAAAAAAAATCGTGCAACTTAAAATTTGTGTTATATCAACTATGATAGATACACATATATGTACATTTTGCAATAATGACATAATGACAAATTGTACCAGAGAATGTATGAAATCGTTTAAGACCAGATAATCTATATGTGTATGTGTACACATGTGTATAAATTACTCGTGTGCATGTACCAAAACAATGTACATGTGAAAACACTTGTACATATAACAAAAAATATACATATCATAATAATTGTAAAACTTAAGAATGCACAAAAAAAAGCTAGTTCAATTTTTAGTTGAGTTCTGGAAGTTCTAAAGATGAATCCAAAGAGAAGAAATTGTTGGGTAGTTCAATAAAAAAAAATCTAATGGAATTCCATTTTCAATGATCCGTTCATGATCGGCTTTTGACATTTTCCATTTCTTAATTTTCAATTTTTTCTTTGATTGAACTTCTATCAACTTTATGCGTGCTGCACACACCAAGTGACTATATTGACAACTTATGACATCAGGTTCATAGTCTTGAAAGTAAATAAAATCTCATCTTTGATGAGTTTGTTGGAAAAAATAACCTTTCAGTATAATAGACCCTCTGTCATATGTAAACCTATTATCATCATAGTTTTCCAATAATTTCATCTTTCGTTCAGTGAAACACATCAAATAATACTTCACATTTTCATCGTTGGTAGTACGTTAAACTACAACAAAAACATCTCCTGCACAATAAAACAAACTTACATTTAAATTTAGATCATAATTAACATGAACATTTAACTTTAAAATTAACATGTGTACTTGATTTTATTATCTATTTCTAGATCTCTATCATTTGAAAAAAAATGAAATGCTACCTTCTCTAACAAGATCAGAAACTTGATCACCTTCAGACGATACTGTAGTCTCCTCTGATTGCATTTCTTCAAAGTTTGCAACAAAAAATTTCCCCTTTGCATTTAGTTTTGTATGTTGCCAATATTTTACATACATTTTGCTTTCACAAACATCATTGGATTTTGTGTTGTCTATGCAAACATGAAAAAAACAAGAATATTTTCCTTTATCCAATGAAAACACATTTTTGGACAGCTTTGTTTTAATTGAATGCAATTTTCGAGTCCCTTTTATTGTTTCAACGTCATCTATAATCGATCTATCTACATATTCGACCCCAATATGCCAAAAAAAACTATATGGAAAATTCAAACAAGAATATAAATATGTGACTCAAAATACCTTCAAAGATAATCATTGTAATAAATAATGTTTAAAATTAGAAATCCAATAAAAATTAAATCATGTACCTTCGTACTTCCCTTTATCGGTTAGTCTCATGGCTTAGTGCAGCGATGCACCATTGAATAACTTGTTCAGCTGAGACAAGTCGGTTTGCAGAGTGATCCATTTGATATCTTTGAAGTGATCATTTTATACATACCCCTGCACTGTCATGTTCTCCTTTTCCATGACTAGTCTCAAAGAAATTCCAACAATGTTTAATGAGGGTTTTCATATGAAGACAACACAACCAAAAGAAAGATCGTGAATATTTGAATTGACTTGCACATCCATCTAACCACATCCTACGTTCATTGGATTTTATTTCATGACTTTTCAAGGAGTCATAAATATTTTCAAAACAATGTTGTACAAAATATGTATCATGTGTACAATCGTCACTGATATAAAAGTGATATTATTTAATAACATGCCGATTTTCATTGGTGATTTCTATATGATCAATATTTTTTTAGCATGTCTATATAGAATATGGACAAGCATGGAGACTTGGTCAGAATGATAGTATTCACCCTGTATTTCTTTTTTTGGAACAAATGTGTAGTTTTCTGCAAAATCAACTACTAAAAAAATGGTCCCTTGTGGAAAAAATTCACGAGATTTTTTGAATTTCAAGTCCTTCCATCGAGCACTATGGGAATGCTTGGTGTATTTATAAATTTCTGCCTCAAACTTTCTCAAAAACTCTATCACAAAAATTTCTTCTTCTTATAAATCAATTCTTTTAGCACTTGTAGTACTACTTGAACCAATCGATGTATGAATATATTCACATCTCTTCCATTTCACTTTTATGTTGGAAAATTATTGATCATTTATATTAGTATGATATTTGTTTTTAATTTTAGTCAAATTTCCACAATCATCACATTTTTTACCACCAACACATTTCTTTTGGTAAAATAATTCATGGCTTTCTCTTCCACATAGAATTTGAGATATGAAATCATGGATAGTGGAAGGAGGAGGTGAACCTTTCTAAAATGTTTTACCAAAATTAAGGAATGTATCATAATACAACTGAAATTCCACTTGATAACGACAACAACAAATGTCGCGTACAGTGCTAGGTTTAACATACCATGGTTTTTGTTGCACAAAAGCACTGATTGAGACATTAATTTCATGATTCTCTCCTATGAAATTGTTGAACAACTCTATCTGAGTGGTGTTCAAGAAATGTTTTGCATGTTCTTCGTACATATTTCGCGCTATTCTTCTTAGCATCACACCCCTTGATTTTGGTGAAACACATGATTTTTTCATCCAATATTCATATATTATTTTTTTAACATCTTCTCCAAGTCTATCTTTGTATGGTTTCCTACAAATAACTGTCCAAGAAGCGAGTTCATCATTTACATCTATTTGTAATCAAAATTTCCGATGTTTGTGCAATTTTTTTGTGAGGTTCCTAATGATTGTGCCATATATTTTAATAAGAGATTCTCTTTAGTACTTGATCAAACCACTGCCATTTGTATTACTCTTCGTGCATCTAAGACACTTTTCTTTCTAGATCTTCCAATTGACTTTAGAGCACTATTTATATTTTGTATCACATTTTCCTTCATTTTTTTTTATCTTTTGTTGATTTTGGAATACCCAATAAAGTCATAGCTTCTTTTAATTTCTTTGATGTTAAGATATTTTTCAACATTTGGGCTTGAACTGCCACAGTTTCATCTTTGAAGAACAAATCAATAATGTGCTTAACATGATATCGTATAACATGGTCAACTTTTTTATCTCCATATGTGTCAGTGTCAACATTCTCTAACATCTCATCATTGATATTGATTTAATCTATACATATTAGAATTAAATGTACATAATGAGTTTACATCTTCAATAAATAATTAAATTAATAAATATGTATAATTTCAATAATACACATTCAACACATAGACACACACACACACACACACACACACACACATATATATATTGTTGAGATTCAACAAGATGATGAGCTTAGTGAAAAGAGTCGCCTTCACTAAGTGGGCCCGCAGGCTATTTTTGGCGCAAGTCTATTTTTAGACATGTTGATCATATTTTAGAAGTTGCAGGATTCTATTTGTGGATGGTTGATCAAGTTGGAAAAATAGATGAAATTCTATTTTTAGAATATTGGGCGAAGTCTATTTATATATTTTCAATCTAAAAATAGATGCATGTCGATTATTATTAGCTCTTAATAATAATCAGACTCTAAACAACAACTTATTCTCTTGGAGCACTTCAGTTCAGTGCACAGATGTGGCACAACAACTGACAGAAGGAATTACGCTATTCTTGAGGGTTTACTGGAGCTAATGCATGAAGGACTCAGTTAGAACTCAAGTGGTAGAGTTATGACACAGTTGGAAGAAGTATTTATGGAGTTGTATTTAGTTTAACTCAGTTAGACTCAGTTGAGCTAGTTGTATCTAGTCTAATTGATTGATACACTACTGAGAGTGGAGTGAATTAATTAGTTAATTAATTCAAAAATAATAACTCATTAATCAACTTAACAATACATCAGTTAACTACAGTGCATGGCAGTTTCAGTGGAGACCAGTGGAGAGATAGGTGAAAGGGAAAGATAGACTATCTGTTGTGACTATTAGTGATGGATTGATTGCATCCAACACACAGTGGAGATGCCAATTAGGATTGCGTAGTCAATCCAAGAGTAATTCGAATTCATTTAGAGCTATTCTTTAATAGAGATTGTGCAGTGGAGACAAGCTAGCAGGTGGCATAGATCGGTGCATGGATTTGCAAGATTGGGCTTGATTAGTGTATGACGATTGTACTATACTGAGAGCTTGTGATAAGCTTTGTATGTTTGTATGAGATTTTCATATGATCTCCATGTTACATAATATATAGTTTGGGTTTTCAGCTTCAGGCTTTCTTGGTTAAAAACTGTGTTATGTGCAATTGAATATTTTTGTTTATGCTTCACATGTGTGTGCAATTAATTTTTTCTGCAAAAGATTAACAAGTGGAATAGATTCAATATCTTGCATAAAGTTAAATAGTGTGAGATCAGGTGGATCTTGGAAATTTGCATGCTTAGTTCATATAATTTCTACATGGTATTAGAGCATTGTTGATTGAATATTG
This sequence comes from Pinus albicaulis, assembly GCA_034641835.2. NCBI lineage: Eukaryota > Viridiplantae > Streptophyta > Pinopsida > Pinales > Pinaceae > Pinus > Pinus albicaulis. The sequence goes on from CM076570.1 coordinate 370,364,812, forward strand.
CAGTTGTGAAGTGAGTTTGTGCTGGTGGACAATTCGAATTTGCTACAAAAGATTCTTGGTGCAGAAATTGAGTATACATTGAAATTTATTTCAACGGGTTGATATTGGAGTATGCCCTTGATGGGAGCTCAAATTACATAGCCTGGAAGGATAGGATGGAGGCGGTCTTGGGGGGGATAATGGCTGAAGGGTTCATCGATAGTGATGTTCCTAAGCGGGATCTAGCGATGCTGATCTTTGCATTACTTGATGCATGGAAAAAGAAGGCCCTGCAAAGATAGGAGAGGATTCTGAAATTGGAAGGTGTGAAGGACACATTGTCAGCCCATAGGAAATCCACTCCATTCTTAATGTGGAAGGCTTTGACAGATTTTTTCCAAAGCTTAAGTGAGCAAAGGAAGTTGGCGCTTAAAGACAAGCTCAGAAAAATAAAAATGGAGAAAGGCGATAGTATTCCAAAATACCTCATGAAGTTTGTCCACTGCAATGATGAGCGGGGAAGTGTGTGGGTTATTTTTGATGAAGACGACTTGGTGAGCTTGGCTCTCCTTGGGCTTCCGAAGAGTTGGCATAGCTATGAAGACTCTGTCAATGGACAAGAGAAACTGCCAGGATGGGAGCGACTTTGGTCAGATCTTGTGCAAGAGGAGATAAGGCGGGGTACAAGGGATGGATCTTCATCGAAGAGTTAAGATGAAGAAAATTTCACTTTAGCTGCCAAAGCAAGGAAAGGGAAGGGGAAGAAAAATCCTTCTAAATCCAGTGCGAAAGGCAAGAAGTAGGATTTGTCCAAAGTGAAGTGTTTTCACTGTCACGAGCATGGACATTTCACCACTAACTGTCCACAGAAGAAGAAGAATAAGCAGGTTGCTGGATATGCAGCTGGAGAGGCCTTAGCCTCGCAATTTGAGCTATATTTTTCTTTGATCGCATGCTTGGTTTCAAGCTACATGGGATCGGTGTGGTATCCTGATAGTGGTGCGTCTTTCCATATGACAGGAGAGAAAGAGTTGTTGAATGACTTGGAGGAGAAGGACCTCTAGATGCATATAGAGATGGGTGGCGATGGTCGGTACATTGCAACTGGCATTGGGACCATTACCTTTGAGAGGGGGTTCGATAATCCATTCTTGTTGAAGAATGTCATGCATGTTCCAGGTCTGAAGAAGAACTTGGTCTCAGTCGCAATTCTGGAAGACAAGGGTTATGATGTTGTTTTTAGTGAGGGAAAAGCCTTCCTTTGACATAAAAAAACGGGTCAAACCAAGAATATAGGGGTTCGAATTAAGAATCTTTACAAGCTAGAGGTAGATGGTTGTGCTGAAATGGTAGGCAAAGCAGAAGAAGTGGTGAGCTGGGATGAAGGCAAATTATGGCACAGGAGATTGGGCCATCTTCACCATGGTGCTTTGAAGATTTTGCAGCAAATTTCTACTGGACTTCCCAAGGGTACTCTTGCACAGTCAGATCAGTGCAACAAATGTACAATGGGTAAGTTTGTGAAGACCACTTTTCATGAGAAGGAGAACCGTGCTTCGGTGATCCTAGAGAGAATTCACACAGACGTGTGTGGACCATTCTCGGTTGCTTCAAAAGAGAAATATATTTATTATGTGATATTTTTTAATGAATTTTATCGTAGATTCTAGATCTTCTTCATGAAGAAGAAGAGTGAAACTTTCTCAAAGTTCTGTGAGTTCAAGGCATTGGTGGATAAGGAGTCGGGGAAGCAGGTGAAAGATCTAAGGAGCGATAATGGTGGTGAATACATCTCAGGTGAATTCAAAGAATTCTGTAGCAAAGAAGGAATTTGAAGAGAACTCATAGCGCCTCATAACCCACAACAGAATTCAGTCGTGGAGAGAAAGAACAGAACGATCGTGGGTGTTGCATGAGCAATGCTACATGATCAGGGCCTACCGATGCACTTGTGGGCGGAAGCATGCAACACTGCGGTTTATGTGCAAAACCATTGTCCTCATAGAGTACTTGGCATGAGTACACCCGAGGAATATTTTACTGGTAAGAAGCCCGATATTTCTCATTTGAATATTTTTGGCTCACCTATTTACATTCATGTGATGAAGGATGGCAAGAAGAAGTTGGAGCCGACTGTAGAAGTTGGGATATTTGTGGGGTGCGCAGAAACAACCTATAACTATCGTGTGTATTTTCCAAACAGTCGGATGACTGTTATGCGATGGAATATAAAATTCAATGAGGTGAAAGCCATGCAGTTGTCGCTTGAGAGGGAGCTACATTTGCATGCGGAGGAGGAACTTCTTGTTCCCAAAGATGAGCCTCTGGATGTGGATCAGCCACAGGAGGAGATTCATGGAGTGGAGGAGTCCACTCATGCAGAACCAAACATCAGACAAGGCAGGAAGTGTACCACAGAATCTGAGATTCTGAAGGTGGATGCAACAGAGAGTGTAGGAGTTCCTACATCACAGCGTAGACAGAGACAGTCACCTAACCAATATACTAGATACATGGCTCTTATGAGAAAGTGTATTGTGACAAATCCATCTTCTTTTGAAGAAGCAGCGAAGGAGCCCACATGGGTAGATGCCATGGTGGAGGAGTATGACTCCATTGTCAAAAACAATGCTTGGGAGATTGTTCCAAGGCCGGTGGGAAAATCAGTTGTAGGATCAAGGACAGATTAAGTACAAAGCAAGCTGCGATGGGAGCGTCGAAGTATAAAGGCGAGATTTTCCTGTGAACCTCATGATTCTGAGGTTGAGCTATGGAAAGAGCCTTTGCAACTATCGCATGAGTATTCTTCCATCTGAGGACCATCTTAACCTCTCTCGGCTGGATAGGTTGCCGCTAATCAGATGGATGCTTGAAAGTACTTGTGTTCCTTAATGGGATGTTGAGAGAGAGAGAGAGAGAGAGGTATACATTGAGCAGCCTGAAGGATTTGAGATCTTCAACAGCGAGTCGCATGTGTGCAGACTCAAAAGAGCGTTGTATGGGCTGAAACAAGCACCCCGTGCTTGGTACACTCGGATCGAAAACTATTTCACTGGACTTGGCTTCACCAAGAGTGAGGTGGATGAAAACATGTACCAAATTGTGGTTGAGGGTAAGATTTTAATCATTGTACTTTATGTTGATGATTTGATACTAACAGGTGATGAGCAGTTGATACAATCATGCAAGGCTGATCTTGCAAAGGAATTTGAGATGAAGGATTTTGGCCTCCTTCATTATTTCCTTGGATTGGAAATATGGCAGCGGGAAGGTGAACTGTTTGTGTCTCAAGGAAAGTATGCCCGGGAGATACTGAAGAAGTTTCACATGTAAGGCTGCAAGCCTATTGACACTCCTCTTCCAGGAAATTGGAAGAAAGAGGATGCTACATCAGCAGAGGTAGTGGATGCCACTTTTTATCGACAGTTGGTGGGTTCGCTCATGTATTTAGTCAATACAAGACTGGACATATGCTATGCGGTGAACCAGCTTTCACAAGCGATGGTTAAGCCTAACAAGCTCTTTTGGAAGGCAGGCAAGAATGTCCTGAGATATCTTAGGGGCACATCTGAGTATGGTTTATGGTACACACAGATGGATGAGGTGAAGTTACATGGCTTCACGGATGTAGATTGGGCAGGAAGCCCAACAGACAGAAAGAGCACATCAGGAGGGATTTTCAGTATCAGATCTACGACAGTTTCTTGGTACAGCAGGAAACAAAGATCCGTGGCACTCAGTTCAGCAGAAGCAAAATACATGGCAGCAAGTGTAGCTGCATGTGAGGCTATCTGGATGAGGAAGATTCTGGTTGGTTTGTTCGATTCACATTTAGATCCCATAGTGATTCATTGTGATAATCAGAGTTGCATTAAACTCTCGGTTAATCTTGTGTTTCATGATAGATCTAAACATATTGATATCCGGTATCATCATATCATATATTGTGTGCAGCGGAAGATCATGTTGCTTCAGTACATTCCCACGGAGGATTAGGATGCAGATATTCTGACGAAGGCGCTCACCAGGAGAAAATTCGAATACCATAGAGGCAGGATCGAGGTGAGGGATAATCCCTATCTTTTTGAGAGGGAGTGTTGAGATTCAACAAGATGATGAGCTTAGTGAAAAGAGTCGCCTTCACTAAGTGGGCCCGCAGGCTATTTTTGGCGCAAGTCTATTTTTAGACTATGTCTATTTTTAGACATGATGATCATATTCCAGAAGTTGCAGGATGCTATTTGTGGATGGTTGATCAAGTTGAAAAATAGATGAGATTCTATTTTTAGAATATTGGGTGAAGTCTATTTATAGATCGTCAATCTAAAAATAGCTGCATGTCGATTATCATTAGCTCTTAATAATAATTAGACTCTAAACATCAACTTATTCTCTTGGAGCACTTCAGTTCAGTGCACAGATGTGGCACATCATCTGACAAAAGGAATTATGCTATTCCCAAGGGTTTACTGGAACTAATGCATGAAGGACTCAGTTAGAACTCAAGTGGAAGAGTTATGACACAGTTGGAAGAAGTAGTTATGGAGTTGTATTCAGTTTAACTCAGTTAGACTCAGTTGAGCTAGTTGTATCTAGTCTAACTGATTGATACACTAGTGAGAGTGGAGTGAATTATTTAGTTAATTAATTCACAAATAATAACTCATTAATCAACTGAAAAATACATCAGTTAACTACAGTGCATGGAAGTTTCAGTGGAGACCAGTGGAGATATAGGTGAAAGGGCAAGATAGACTATCTACTGTGACTATTAGTGATGCATTGATTGCACCCAACACATAGTGGAGATGCCAATGAGGATTACGCAGTCAATCCAAGAGTAATTCGAATTCATTCAGAGCTATTCTTCAGCAGAGATTGCATAGTGGAGGCAGGCTAGCACGTGGCATAGATCGGTGCATGGATTTGCAAGATTGGGCCTGATTAGTGTATGATGATTGTACTGTACTGAGAGCTTGTGATAAGCTTTGTATGTTTGTATGATATTTTCATATGATCTCCATTTTACATAATATATAGTTGGGGTTTTCAGCTTCAGGCTTTCCCGGTTAAAAACTGTGTTATGTGCAATTGAATATTTTTGTTTATGCTTCACATGTGTGTGCAATTAATTTTTTCTGCAAAAGATTAACAAGTGGAATAGATTCAGTATCTTGCATAAATTTAAATAGTGTGAGATCAGGTGGATCTTGGACATATGCATGCTTATTGCATATGATTTCTACATATATATATATATACCCCGTGATTCAATTTCTTTCAACATTGTCAACATCTTCAATCATTGGTTTAATATCTCTTTCACTTTCTCTTTCAAAATTTTCTATCTCATAATCAATGTTTTGAGAAATATATATCTCTATTTACATTACAAAATATTTTTCAAATTAGTTCATCAAATAAAAATTAAGTTTTACAATACAATAGTCAAATTTTAAATATCAAATTTATAATATTTTCATTTACATGCCTGCTTCAATTTCTAGTTAAGGTTGATTTTCCCTTTCAATATTTGAGCGTTCTTCTATCTTTTTTTTTGCGATATTCTCTCCCATGTTCTCTATGTTCCTCAGGGTCTCTTGTTCTATCATATTTTCTCTTGCAATTCTTTCGATTTCCCATGATAATTTAGTATGAAGCTCAAAAAATTTCCTTCAAAATTCTGTAAAAAAAAACTCACTACATCAAAATTTAGATAAAAACTGAATTAAAAAAAGCATCACAAAAGATTTAATTTAAAAAAAAAAAATTAGTTTAAAAATTTTGCACAAAAGACATACTTCAACCCAAAACACTTACTTTAAAAATTCCACCAAAAAAATGTCTTTTAAAAATGAAATGAAGCTCATAATATTTCCTTGCAGGTCCTGCAAAAAAATTTCATTTAAAAAGTTTGACAAAAACTTACTTTAAAAAATCATTATAAAAGATTTAATTCAACCCAAAACACTTAATCTAAAAAAATATCACTTTAAAAAATACCTCAAAAAAATGTCCATTTAAAATTAAGCCCAACCTCTTAAAAAATGTCACTTTAAAAAATACCTCCAAAAAATGTCCTTTGAAAATTAAGCCCAAAAAACCTCTAAAATAATTTCACTTAAACAAAATACCTCCAAAAAATGTCCTTTGAAAATTAAGCCCAAAAAACCTCTAAAAAATGTCACTTTAAAAAATACCTTTAAAAAATGTGCTTTGAATATTAAGCCCAAAAGATTCCTTTAAAAATTAAGCCCAAAAAGAGTCCTTTGAAAATTAAGCCCAAAAAAAGTCCTTTGCAAAATCAGCCCAAATGAAGAAATGTGCGAAAATATTCGAAAATAATGCTTCATTTTTCGGCTATTTATATATTTGCAAAATGTTTTTTGGAGGTGCTTCATTGAATTTTCCAGCCGACGTAATTTGTGATAAAAATTTTAGCTAAACTTCTGTAAAAATTTCGGTCGAAATTTTGTGTCGTTAGAATTAATGGGCCGACGCAACAAAAAACAATTCGGCCGAACTATTTTAAACGTTCGGCCGAACTAACATGTCGGCAACTATGCATCGGCTTGAATTTGAACACGTTTCTTCAACTTTGGAATGATTAAACTCCATAAAAATTTACGAATTAATTGTCAGAACCAAGACAAGCATTTGCAAAATTCAATCTACTTTCAGGAAATATAACTTTTATGGAATTCTATAAATATTTACTAATTTTAACTAATTTTTTAATAAAATGGGTGCAAACAATTTCTGAAGGTCATTATAATTAAGTGAAATCAAAATTTTGTATCTTCCAAAATACACTGTAATAAAATTGAAAAAATTATGGTGCATTACATTGGTCCATCATGTGTAATGGGTCGTTTTTATATTTTTATTTTATAACTAATATGTTGAGAAACTTCACGTGAGCCAAAACATATTCAAAATATGCAGTTTTTTCATATTGGAGTAGTTCAAAAAATTCTAGTAATTATGATATGCATCAGTTGGTTTCATGAACATAACGATACTGAAGTAGACTATGTCTATATTGTTGTAACACATTTTTTTCTCAAAACACACAAATTTTTCAAAGAATACACCAACGCATTTGAACATGACATTTTATGAATCCTTTGATTGTTAAATAACACACACTCAAAGAAATGTTAAGTTGACATATCAAATGTGAATAAAAAAATTCCAAAAAATAAGTAATAGAAAGCTAATAAAATTTCTGACAAGTTTTATTTTTATCGTAAAATGAAATTCTAAACAAAAAAATTGTTTTGGTTTGCAGAAAGTTGAAGAACAGAAAAAAAATTATATTTTTTTCTCTAAAAAGGGCAAAAAGTGTAACCCAACTTCACATTTTCTAGTTGAGAATCACCCTCAACTTGAAATTTAGAATAATCGGCTGACAAAGCTATATTTAGTCCCCCCTCTAAAGCTAGAAACTTGGTTATGTTGTTGTTTGTTGTGCCATAATCAATTGCATAAATCCTATGGAAATTATGATAATGATCCTGAAGGACACCTTGTTAACCTACTTCTCCTACGTTCCCTTTTGATGCCCTCTGAAAATTGAGTTTCACAAAACCCTTAGGAGGAGGAGAATAAGATGTAGGAGAATATTGACTGGGGATAAGGGTTTTGAGGGAGGAAGGTGAGAACATGCAAGGTGAAAGATTTAATTTATTAATGATAATAGCTTCCTAGGGTTGCATCTGCCAATCTTCCTAAGACCAAGTCTCCACCAAACTGGTTTTTCGAATGTATTGATTTATAATTTTCCATACTTGATTGAAATTTTGTTGTTGATTCTTATAGATCCACTAATTCCTTTCTTTCCATAAGTCCCCCATAACAAATATAATCGTTAGCAACTAGGCTCTATTCACCATAGGAATAGAAAAAGGTTAAGATGCCACTACTCCACAACTTTTATTAGGATATTCGAGGATTGATCTAGATGATGGAAGAGACCATTGACCTTAGACGTGATTGTCTCATAATATAAACAAGTATTTAAAAGGTGTTCCATGGATTCATCTTACTGTTTACGAACATGAAATAATGATGGGCCTTAGAATCCTTTTTTCTGGATATGTTCCCATGTTAGGATTTTGTGCCTTCTTACTAGTCATAGGAACCGGGCAACTTTGGGCTAGAGTTTTTTTGTCTAGATTTTCCTAGAGAAAGGTTCGTGAGGAATTGTTTGGTGTCCTACTATCAACGTGTAAGTTTCCTTCAAATTAACATTCATTTTTTATGATAGCCCCGTCGTAATTTGTATGGCTCTTGATCAATGACAATTTTTCAATCTTGTAGATCCCAAGAAAAAGCGGGCCAATTAATCAAAGATAGAGACTTCGACTAGTCTTCCTAAATCAATATAATAATTTCATATTATTTAAATTATATTTTTAAATATATAAATAAGTTGGTTATTTTTTTAAATGCTTAATTTTTATAGATTATATAACTTAAATTTACAAATATATTATTTTTATAAAAAAACAATATATATATTAAATTTACAAATATAATTATTATTTTTTAAATAATTTTTTTTTTTTAAATATTTAAAAAAAAACATACATATATATAGGAACTCTAAGGATTAGATTGCAACGAATGATGGCAAGTTAACTTGCTAATTGATTAAATGAATTGAGCTAAAAAGAGTAAAACTATACTCTCTTAAATATTTACAAACACCCTTATTTTATCTTATCCTACTTCAAATTTATATGAATGCAAATATGAACCATTATAATTTGTAAATACAAGTATTTAATCATATTAATTACTGTTATAATTATTGTATTGATTATCATACTCTTAGTCTTATGTTCTTAGTGGGGAAAAGTCTTAAGTTATGGATAAAAAATGGAGTTTTCAAATTATGGGGTCTAAAATGGTCTCTTAACGAAATAATAAAATAATAGCTAAACCAATAAAATAATATTTATGAATTTGCAATTCATTTTTTGCATCACAATCCATGTAACCATGGTTAAATTCACTTTTAAAATTGTACTAAAATAAATTTAATAAAAAAATTGTATTGATGTGGCTGTAAATAAAAAATGAGATTTTCAAGAAAAAATCGTTATCATTAAACAACTAATGCATTTGTCCTTTGTACTTAAATAACTTTAAATAAATTATAAATATAAATTCATAAAGTCTTAATTGTATAATATACTATTAATTAAAATTTATATTATTTAAATTATGTAATAACATGTGATTAAAATAGGCGAAGAAGATTGGAAGTGTGGCAGATGGTAGGGAATTGAGAGCGAATGTGAGTAAGAGTCAGGCAGTCTAAAAGGAATTTATTTTCATCTTCCACTTACTTAGAATCGTAAATCTGACAGATTCTACCATTCCAAGGGGTTTTAGGAATAGACCACCACCAAGTCTCACTCTGAAGCTCATGGGAATTAGTTCTTATCTTATAGATGTTCATTTTTTTCTTATTGTTGGACAACACAGAGAGATAATTATGATTATCAAGGGTGGGGTTAATCACCTCCTTAGAGTATGGCTATGTTTATATATCTGATGTATAAGAAGAAGCTTGACAAAATGGAATAAAAAAGGCTCCCTAAAATTGCTTCTAACTGTAGTCAAAACCCTCACCTTCACCTCAAGTGCGGGTGGCATAATGATGCCTAGTCTTGGCTCAACCATTGGGGAATTAAAGAGGAGCTCAGTATGGGAAGCAAATATATTATCAAAAATACTATTACCTCCAAGTTTAAGGACAAGTTGTGGGAGGATCAGGAGGTGGAGGGTAAAAGGAAGCTAAGATAGTATAAGGAAGTGATCAAACCAACCCTTGATAATCACAATTATCTCTCTATGTTGTCCAACAATAAGAAAAAATGAACATCGCTAAGATAAGAACTAATTCCCATGAGCTTCAGAGTGAGATCGGGTGGTGGTCCATTCCCAAGACCCTTTGGAATGATAGAATCTGTCATATTTGTAATTCTAAGCAAGTGGAAGATGAAAAGCACTTCCTTTTAGATTGCCTGACTCTTACTCACATTCACTCTAAATTCCCTACCATCTTCCACACTTCCAATTTTCTTGGCCTATTATCCCTCAATCTTGCTATGAATACCACCCATAGGAAGTAAAAAAATGAAAGAAAAATACACATTCACTTTGATAGAAGTAAAGCTGACCTCTTCTTAAGGGATTTAGAGAGAGATTTAGGCCCCATGAATTATAATAATAACATTGATCAAATTTATTACCATTTCACTAATATCCTTTCCAACACCATTAGCAAGTTTTCTAATGAGATTTCATTTAATAAGTCCAATATAACTTCCAATCCATCGTATGACAAAGATTGAAAAATGGCCAGGAAAGTGATTAGAGATGCCCCTAATGAAATCATTAAGATGTAGAATATAAATATATACAAAAATATCATCATGAGGAAGAAAAGATCATATATTAATAAAATATGGGATTATCTTCTCCACCTTTCTAAATTCGCGCCCAAAAACATTTGGCGGAATGTTCTTGTCCGTAAAACCAAAGATAACCATTCTATCCCCTTAGAGAACCAGAACAACTATCTTAAGAAGTTGTATGACTCTTCGGACACTACATGGGAACCACCTTAATCACTCCAATTCAGGAGGATGTATTCTCTCTTGATGACATTGAGTCTAGTATTAATAAGCTCGCTAATGGGAAAATTGAAGATATCGAAGGATACCAAACTACGATCCTTAAAATGGGAAGATCTATCTCATTCCTTATCTCCAAAATCTTCTCAATTTCGCTGTAATACATGGCTTCCCTCATGTTAGAGTCGATATCTTCATCCCTCCATCAGAGATCAAAATTTCTCTTGTTGCATTTCATTTTAGGTGTCTCACTCAATTCAGTCAGCTGCATTCCGTTAGGAGCATGGATCATCTAACGGTAGGGGCTTTTCACCCATGTCCCTCATGTCTTATACCTGCTGCCCTATGTCTGTTCATTAAAATCATTCACAGTCATTTTTGGTCTTATAGTCTGCAAAGAGTCACATTAGGTTTTGATTCTCATTAGGTCTAGGGTTTCGTTAATCCGGTCTTCAAAATGTCTAATAATGTTAGCAGGCACATGAGGGAGGTTCGTAATAAGTTTTCACTGCAAAAAAATTCATTATCATATGTTCTCTCCTGAGCTCCGGCTTTTGGCAAGTACTGGTCCCCTCTCTCTGGAACCTTCTAAGCACTCTCTTTTTCTCACTAGGCTTCACTCTACAACTTCTCTCAAGAACACCTCTTTTCTTCTGTCATCCAACCTCAGTTGGGAATCTTCCAGGTTCTTCCACACTCTTTCTGCACTCAGAATCCCTTGGGATTCTTCTATCACTGCTCTCAAAGCTGTGATCTACTTCTGCTGAGATGTCTTCAATTGTATGCACTCTGATTTCTGCAAACAATCCTCCAACCAGAGTTAAACACTGCTCATCTTCTCCTGGGAACACTGTAATTGTCCTCCTTATCCAGCCTTCAGCTGAATACCAGGCTCACTACCTTCACTATCAAACTCTGTCTTCAATTTTCCGCAACCATAATTCTACAATTACAAATTCAATCAGATTAAAGTTAATTACCTACAAGATCATGATCTTGTCCTCCACTCATCCTGTAAATCCTGTTCACTATGATTCTGTGTACTTTGCTGCCTGATATTCCTTCTTCAAATCTGTAGTCTTAAAAACTCTTGTCCTCCAATTGGACTCTGAAATTTTGCAATCACCTTCTGTAGGCTGCAATCTCATCAGTTTCCACAAGTCTGGTTTCCTTGCATTCACCAAACTTGGAATTTTCAAAAAGAGCTACTCCTGAAGCTTTGATACCACTTGATAATGTACACTACCCACAGTCCCGTTTTTCATATTATTTCAATCTCGACCTATGTATAGAATGCATTCAGATACCCCTCTTTTCCTGGGAGCTCTACTATTAACCAAATGTTGCTCCACCCTGAGCGTATACAGCTCCAAATCATGCGCACTGTAATATTACAGGCTTGGACCCCACTTTTAGTCAAAAAATTGACCACACTCGGTTAGTACCGTGGTTTGGATTCACATTAGAGGAAATCCTTAACTAGCCACAACACATGACTATTCACATTGTAACCTGGGACTTGTATAATTAAACACATGCCATTTCAAGCAACGGGGCCCACACATATGACAAGCGTGGAACACACAACCCGATTCATACCTTCGTTAGATCCACGCGCTCATCCAATGGTTGTTATCGCGTCGCGTCACTTCAATTGATCCAACGGTTATCGCACGGGTTACTTGCATGAACAATAACGCGCGATGGCGCACTGTGGAAGCGGTTTTCTTGGGTCCCGTCTATGCCATGCGTCAGCTGCTCTATGGAATCGCTCCGATTTCATAAATACCGCTTACCCCTTCAAAGGTGGTGCGATCAAACCCAAAAACCACCTTCACTATTCATCTCGGTCACGGTTCCACTCTTTCCATGCTCCAGGTTCCATTTAACTCCATCAACGCTCTATTTCGTTGCGCTCAGGTTCCTCCGCCTTTCACTTAAGGTTCCATCGAGCACCGTTCTATTACCACCATCCGACTTCACCTAGTCCAATTCGATCAATGGTTCGATTGCAGCGTGATCTCGTTTGGCTACACGACAATCATCCACCATTCCTAGATGCCAAATCACCAGTTTATACACACTCGGTTCTCTGAAACCTTCCAACTATAGTTCAAGTCCGAGACTCTAACATCTTTGCAGAGCCTATTCGTGATGGTTCTTATACTTCGGGTCGGTTTAATTACGCAGAACTCAGTTTAGTCAAGGCACATACAATCTCAAATTGTAGAGTACATATTTACACATTCTTATACAATTGGTTTCGAGATACGGAAGTTATTCACACAACAATTAACGCAACAATGCCCTTCTCACAGAATTCAGACACAATTCTTTTATACGTATCCAAATGTAACCATTGAAATTAGAAGAAATTCAAACAGGGTTTAATCCCATCCAGAAACACTCAATTCAAATACAGTTCTTCCATAAACAGATATATATATATATATATATATATATATATATATATATACAGGCGATCAATCTCAAAAGCAATCGCTTACAAACTCATGACAGGCCAGATATTCAGTTCAGTGGCCATTATCCTCCTACTCTATTGCTGAAGAAGTTCTCTACCTCTAACTCTATCTCTCTTCAAGATTACATTTATACCACAAGGATGACCTGAATCGATTCAGGTCTCCAAATAGTTCAGCAACTCTTAGCATTCCCAAATCCTAAAATCAGACTCAATAACTGAACTAATCCTAAACTGACTCTTCGTATTCCTATCTTAACCAATTTCTCATGTTCTCAAAATGACTTGAGAATAATTACAATTCCCTACCAAATTTATTTAATATTTACAAGAAATTTAAAGAACATGGGACCCCCCTAGGTCTACTTATGTACAAAGTAACTTTTGAGCCTAATGCCCCTGCATCAGAATGAGTAAGCAAGTTTCTTGCATTTTGTTTATGTTGAAGTGTATTCAAGTTTCCATTTTGTATTTCCATCTATTAATAAAACAAGGTTATGAGCAGTAGGTTTCTTTTAATTTTTGTGTATAAGAGTTAAACAACCTTAATTGGTGCTCCTTTGTTTTAACTATTTTCTTCACATTTTTCTTCTGGGGTTTGGAATGGTATTTTCTGTATAAAGCAACATATTAGTTTGGACTTCTCCTTACATTTTCTTCTAATCACTTCATTCAACATCAACAGATGATAGCATTGTGAAGCATTCATAATATTTGGCATTTATGAGTTTGATTATAAATACTTGAGGGTTAATAAAACTGAGACATACAAATTTGTGACATAATCATAAAATGTCTTAAGCACTGATTCCTTACCACAACTAAGGGTTTGTCTCTTAAGGTACAACATCTCCCATAAAATTTAATTTAATATATTTTTAAGAAAAATGTTAGTGTTTTTTAAAACCATGTACATGTCATTTCTCCCATAAACTTTAAGGCATTTGATAGTGTTTTGGGAACCATGTACATTTAATATCTATTTCATTTCTCCCATAAACTTTAAGGAAAACTTTAAGGTAAACCATGTACATGTCATTTCTCCCATAAACTTAAGGCAAACTTTAAGGCTAACCATGTACATGTCATTTCTCCCATAAACTTTAAGGCAAACCATGTACATGTCATTTCTCCCATAAACTTTAATTTAATATATTCTTAAGGAAAATGCTAGTGTTTTTGAAAACCATGTACATGTCATTTCTCCCATAACTTTAAGGAATTTTATAGTTTTTTGGGAACCATATACATGTCATTTCTATGTCATTACTCCCATAAAATTTAAGGCAAGCATTAAGGCAAACCATGTACATGTAATTTCTCCCATAAACTTAAGGCAAAATTTACACTTCTCCCATAAAATTTAAGGTAAACTATGTACATGTCATTTCTCCCATAAACTCAAGGAAGATTTTAAACTTAAGGAAAACTTTAAGGCTAACCATGTACATGCAATTTCTCCCATAAAATTTAAGGCGAACCATGTACATGTCATTTCTCCCATAAACTTTAATTTAATATATTTTTAAGGAATTTTACATGTTTTTGGAAACCATGCACATGTCATTTCTCCCATAAACTCGACATTTGCTAGTGTTTTTTGGAACCATGCACATGTCATTTCCCATGTACATGTCATTTCTCCTATAAAATTTAAGGTAAACCATGTACATGTCATTTATCCCATCAACTCTAAGGCATTTGCAATAAAATTTAAGTCATTTGCAATAAATATTCATTTAATATATTTTAAAGGAAAATGCTAGTGTTTTTGGAAACCATGCACATGCCATTGCTCCCATAAATTTTAATGCATTTTCTAATGTTTTTGGAAACCATGTACATGTCATTTCTCCCATAAACTTGGCATTTGCTAGTGTTTTTGGTAACCATGTACATGTTATTTCTCCTAACCATGTACATGCCATTTCTCCCATAAACTTTAAGGCATTTTCAATAAGGAAAATTCTAGTGTTTTTTGAAACCATGTACATGCCATTTATCCCGTAACCTTTAAGGCATTTTCTAATGCTTTTGGGAACCATGTACATGTCATTTCTCCCATAAAATTTAAGGCATTTGATAGTGTTTTTGGGAACCATGTGCATGTCATTTCACCCATAAACTTTAAAGAAAACCATGTACATGTCATTTCTCCCATGAATTTGCAATAAATGTTCATTTAATATATTTTATCGAATCTGCTTTTATTTTCAGGGATAAAAAATCCCACTAAACATGGTTGAAAATTTCACATTATGCATAGATGCTTCTTGCTATTCCAATCCATGGAAAACAATGATTACATATGTTCTTTACAATATTGTGACTAACACGGTCCTCCAAAGGAAAATGAATATACCGGGAAGAATAACAAATAATGAAGCATATTATATTGCATTGATAGAAGGCTTGGGAAAAACTAGGGAGTATGGATCAAATGGAATTGTAGTTTTCACCAATTCTAAACTTGTGTGCAACCAGATGAAAGGCGTGTACCAAGTTAAGAAGGAGAGGCTAAAACAACTTCATGGAAAATCAAACAATATTGTTAGACAATTTCAATTTTTTAGTATAAGACATTGTGCAAATGTTAATAATATGTATAGTGATCTATTGTGTGGGGCAATGCCAATTCAAGATTCATCTGTCAAAAATGAATTAGTATTATATTGGGCAATGCCAATTCAAGATTCATCTATCAAAGATAAAATAGTGTTGAGACACTCTCCTTCAAAATTTATTTATGGAGATTGTAACATATCTTTGAAATGTGTGTTTTTTTTTACTTATAAATGTGTCAATTTTAATGACCATGTGTTTTTTTCAATTATATACCAAGTGTTCTCTCACCATATAAGTGCAACTTGGTGAACTTCATGTTTTATAAAATTAAAATGTGCAGGACTTCAACAATTTTTTGTTTAAAGTGAGTTTCACACATTAATTTGTTCTTTGAAAGTTGCGTTTTACATAATTTGTGTTTGTGCTCAACATTTCTGTACTAAATTACATTAATTTTTTGAAATATTTTGAATTTATTTTAAATAGTAATTTTGGGAATTTATTTTAAATAGTAATTTTAAAATAATTGTAAATGTCCACTGTAGATATCCATATATATATCATGGAGGATGAAAGACGAGAATCAAAAGAATCCCATGCCTCTACGAGAGAGGGGAATCATAGATCGAGGGTTGTTCATGGTATTTATATTAAATGTGCATGTTTTTAAATGACATTTGAATATATAATCTTATCTCCATACATACATGTATACATGTGGAATTGTTTTTTTTATCGAATAAATATATATATATATATATATAATTTTATCCCCATGTACATGCATGTATACATTTGGAATTGATTTTTGATCAATTTTGTGAGTTAAATTAGTTTTTAATAAATTTAATTTTTTAGTTTTTAGGAGTTAGGAGGATAAGAGTATCTACTCCATAAATGGAGCATGGCCATGGTTCACACAATTGTGGTATGGTTCACACAATTTAATCAATCATATTTACATGTATTTATATGTATGTATCTATTTTTTAATTGATTATAAATTCATATTTTTTTATAAAGCTTCCCTCTTGTCTCGTGAGGGTGGTGGTGATACACATTCCCCTGGTGGCCAATCAATAGGAAGTGACCAATTGCGTGAGGGTGGTGATATGCATTCCCCCAGTGTCCAATCAATGGGTGGTCATGTTGGTTCTCAACCAATCAGTGGTCATTCCGGTTCTCAACAATATCAGAGTGGGCATGAAGTTTCCCAACCATCTCGAGGTGGTAATAAATCTGAATATTTTTTCATCCAATTTGTACAAATTTATTCATATGTTTTTTTATTTATACAAAAATTTATATATTGATGCAAAGGGTGAAAATTTTTCTCGAAAAATACATAGGCCAGAGCGCGTTATTCAAGAAGAAGGCTGTACACCAACCACGACTTATCCTTCTGACATTTCTGATTTACCCTAGGAAACAAACATCTAGCAATGCACATTACAAAGGTGTCAACATCTTTATTCAAAATTGAAGAAAGATCTTGTGTCTTCAAAAATCCCTGTTGAGAGTCGAGAAAGCTTAGAAATCGTTATGCACTCTTTAAGCACACTTGTAGATGTGTACAAAAATCTTGGGCCAACCACTGATACTTTTCTAGAAGTGATGAGGAAAAGAAAGGAAACAATGATGAGTCTTGATATATGGGAGGATGTTAAAAAAAAAGTTACAAAAAAAATGGCCAATTCTATGTTTTATTTCAAATAAGGGCTGAAAAGAAAGATGCTAAAGGTGCAATATTTCAAGCACCCTGATATAGCTTGTCATTTGTATGATAGGCACCTTGTTGCCTATGGAAGACCACCATGGAATGACGAGGTTCCTCTTTATTTTGAAAAATTATTTTATGCAAAATTATTTTTGAGAATGAAACCTGATTATAATGACCTTCCCTCTAAATATTTTGGTTCTGGGAAGGGTCAATTATGTAACCGTAGGAGCGCTAAGCGTGATGCTATGTTGTCTCGCCCCGAGCCACCATTGGTAAGTCAACCTCTTCGTGTGGAAACTTTGTAGTCAGAGATGGATGCCATTTCTCAAATTAGTCGAGAAGTAAGAGGTGTCATCATAAACAATATTCAGAGTGGACTTGGTGGAATTGATGTTTGTCTGAATCGACAAAGAGCACATGAGAATGCACGTGCTAATTTTGTGTATCATACAAATGATGAGATAGACAACATGAGTATTGAATAGCTCAAAACATATGCAAAGAATTTTCGAAATGGTTGGCAGGACTTAATTATTCATGAGGAAGAGAGCATGAGATTGGTATGTGTTAATGGTTAGGGTGACTATTTTAACATGTATAGTTTGTAATAAATACATATACATACATTTATTTGTATATGTTAATCTAACAAAAATGTATCATATATATGAACACCATTTGTAGTTCTCACGCTTGATGAATGGATATTTTAATATAATAGTCGAAGTTTCAGGTTCTCACAATCAAAATGGTTCTCACAATAAAGATGATATATTGGCAAAAGTTAGTGTTTTTTAAGTGTTCATGATGATGTACAATTATTTTAATCTATTATTATCGATATCATGATGACATATTTTTTTAAATAAATAATTGTGTACACATGTACATGTATATAATTAAATGTTAATAGATTTCAATTCCATTCAATGTTTTTGCTATGGAGGTACCCTCTTCTTCCCTGTTAGGAGATGTGTGTAATCCACCGTCACAAGAATGAAATTTTTTTCACTTAAATATGTTTTTAAGTTATAAATTGAAGCAAAAGTTTCATTAAAAAATGAGATCTAGATCTTGAATTATTTTACAGATTTAAAATTGTTGAATTTTAGGTTTGTGGAGATGATTTTCGTTCGGAGCCACCCTCTTCTTCCCTATTAGGAGATGTGCCAAATCCATCGTCACAAGTATTCATTTTTTCACTTATATGTTTAAGTTATAAATTGAAGTTCAAAAGTTTCATTAAAAATTGAGATCAAGATCTTGATTTATTTTATAGTTTTAAAATTTTTGAATTTTAGGTTTGTGGAGATGCTTTCTATTCTCCAAGGACTCTAGCGATTGAGTGTATGCTGGAGATAGGAACATCCACACCATTTGAACAAGTTGTCTAGCTTTTTTTTAATATTATTGCATATTAGTTTATGCATTTTCATTTGAATATATATATATATATATATATATATATATATATATATATATATTCTATAGTTTACTATGCAGAAGGTATTTATGGACGAGCAACAGAAGATAATGGTGAGGGAACTACATGAGGTATTGCATGAAATTTTTTTTTTCCATTTTGTTTTTTTACATGGAGTTCTAAATTCTCATTCAATTTTAAAACATTAAATTTTAATGTTTGTACACGTTGTGTACAGGTTCCCCATTCTTCAGAGGATAACACAACGAGGCTCAGGACGTTACTGGAAAAGACACTAGATCCATCTCTATTTGATTGATGATGCACATATGCAACATTTTGTTTGATAGATAGTCTTAAATTTACTTTTCTATATAGAGTCTTATTTATGTAGTCATATTTAATTTTTTATATAACTTGATACTTGTAACACTATACATTGTTATATATATTTACTTTTATTGTTCATGGGATATAACTTTAGGACATATTTTAAATTTTGGATAGTTACATTTGGCATGTGATCACATGTTGTGATATAATGTTTTGCTTTTAAAACTCAAGTTGTCATTTTATTTGTTAAATATAAAATGAACCTAGATGGAAATTTCAAATTACAAAACATATGTGTATATTTTGGATAGTTGAACTACATTTGGCATGTGATCACATGTTCTGATATATTTTTTTGTTTTTAAAACTCAAGTTGTCATTTTATTTGTTAAATATAAAATGAATCTAGATGGAAATTTCAAATTACAAAACACACGTGTATATTTTGGATAGTTGCACTACATCTGGCATGTGATCACATGTTGTGATATAATGTTTTGTTTTTAAAACTCAAGTTGTCATTTTATTTGTTAAATATAAAATGAATCTAGATGGAAATTTCAAATTACAAAACACGTGTATATTTTGGATAGTTGAACTACATTTGGCATGTGATCACATGTTGTGATATAATGTTTTGTTTTTAAAACTCAAGTTGTCATTTTATTTGTTAAATATAAAATTAATCTAGATAGAAATTTTAAATTACAAAACATGTGTATATATTTTGGATAGTTGAACTACATTTAGCATGTGATCACATGTTGTGATATAATGTTTTGTTTTTAAAACTCGAGTTGTCATTTTATTTGTTAAATATAAAATGAATCTAGTTGGAAATTTCAAATTACATTTAACACATACATTGGTACATGTTATGCATTTGAACATGTGTGTGAATGTTATATAATTTTAGGATACATCTATTATTTAGGTGATATTTAGGTACATTTTGAATGATCATACATGTCATTTAAACAATCCTAGATGGTTTTTCATATTTAAGTTCATGAATATATGTACATAAAAATGATTTAAGTACATGTTTTAATATATGTAAAAATGTTTGAAGTACAATACATATAGATGTATATATGTAAAAACAATCATAAAATTTTAAAATTGCATTAAAACATATATTCAGTACACGACATTTTTCATTAATGTACATAGAAAAGCTACTTTCAGTTCATAGTAAACTGGAAATTACAAGACACATACCACACATTTTGCATTCAAGAATGAATATTATAATTTTCTTAATAGATACATATAAAAAAAAATCGTGCAACTTAAAATTTGTGTTATATCAACTATGATAGATACACATATATGTACATTTTGCAATAATGACATAATGACAAATTGTACCAGAGAATGTATGAAACCGTTTAAGACCAGATAATCTATATGTGTATGTGTACACATGTGTATAAATTACACATGTGCATGTACCAAAACAATGTACATGTGAAAACACTTGTACATATAACAAAAAATATACATATCATAATAATTGTAAAACTTAAGAATGCACAAAAAAAGGCTAGTTCAATTTTTAGTTGAGTTCTGGAAGTTCTAAAGATGAATCCAAAGAGAAGAAATTGTTGGGTAGTTCAATAAAAAAAAATCTAATGGAATTCCATTTTCAATGATCCGTTCATGATCGGCTTTTGACATTTTCCATTTCTTAATTTTCAATTTTTTCTTTGATTGAACTTCTATCAACTTTATGCGTGCTGCACACACCAAGTGACTATATTGACAACTTATGACATCAGGTTCATAGTCTTGAAAGTAAATAAAATCTCATCTTTGATGAGTTTGTTGGAAAAAATAACCTTTCAGTATAATAGACCCTCTGTCATATGTAAACCTATTATCATCATAGTTTTCCAATAATTTCATCTTTCGTTCAGTGAAACACATCAAATAATACTTCACATTTTCATCGTTGGTAGTACGTTAAACTACAACAAAAACATCTCCTGCACAATAAAACAAACTTACATTTAAATTTAGATCATAATTAACATGAACATTTAACTTTAAAATTAACATGTGTACTTGATTTTATTATCTATTTCTAGATCTCTATCATTTGAAAAAAAATGAAATGCTACCTTCTCTAACAAGATCAGAAACTTGATCACCTTCAGACGATACTGTAGTCTCCTCTGATTGCATTTCTTCAAAGTTTGCAACAAAAAATTTCCCCTTTGCATTTAGTTTTGTATGTTGCCAATATTTTACATACATTTTGCTTTCACAAACATCATTGGATTTTGTGTTGTCTATGCAAACATGAAAAAAACAAGAATATTTTCCTTTATCCAATGAAAACACATTTTTGGACAGCTTTGTTTTAATTGAATGCAATTTTCGAGTCCCTTTTATTGTTTCAACGTCATCTCTAATCGATCTATCTACATATTCGACCCAATATGCCAAAAAAAACTATATGGAAAATTCAAACAAGAATATAAATATGTGACTCAAAATACCATCAAAGATAATCATTGTAATAAATAATGTTTAAAATTAGAAATCCAATAAAAATTAAATCATGTACCTTCGTACTTCCCTTTATTGGTTAGTCTCATGGCTTAGTGCAGTGATGCACCATTGAACAACTTGTTCAGCTGAGACAAGTCGGTTTGCAGAGTGATCCATTTGATATCTTTGAAGTGATCATTTTATACATGCCCCTGCACTGTCATGTTCTCCTTTTCCATGACTAGTCTCAAAGAAATTCCAACAATGTTTAATGAGGGTTTTCATATGAAGACAACACAACCAAAAGAAAGATCGTGAATATTTGAATTGACTTGCACATCCATCTAACCACATCCTACGTTCATTGGATTTTATTTCATGACTTTTCAAGGAGTCATAAATATTTTCAAAACAATGTTGTACAAAATATGTATCATGTGTACAATCGTCACTGATATAAAAGTGATATTATTTAATAACATGCCGATTTTCATTGGTGATTTCTATATGATCAATATTTTTTTAGCATGTCTATATAGAATATGGACAAGCATGGAGACTTGGTCAGAATGATAGTATTCACCCTGTATTTCTTTTTTTGGAACAAATGTGTAGTTTTCTGCAAAATCAACTACTAAAAAAATGGTCCCTTGTGGAAAAAATTCACGAGATTTTTTGAATTTCAAGTCCTTCCATCGAGCACTATGGGAATGCTTGGTGTATTTATAAATTTCTGCCTCAAACTTTCTCAAAAACTCTATCACAAAAATTTCTTCTTCTTATAAATCAATTCTTTTAGCACTTGTAGTACTACTTGAACCAATCGATGTATGAATATATTCACATCTCTTCCATTTCACTTTTATGTTGGAAAATTATTGATCATTTATATTAGTATGATATTTGTTTTTAATTTTAGTCAAATTTCCACAATCATCACATTTTTTACCACCAACACATTTCTTTTGGTAAAATAATTCATGGCTTTCTCTTCCACATAGAATTTGAGATATGAAATCATGGATAGTGGAAGGAGGAGGTGAACCTTTCTAAAATGTTTTACCAAAATTAAGGAATGTATCATAATACAACTGAAATTCCACTTGATAACGACAACAACAAATGTCGCGTACAGTGCTAGGTTTAACATACCATGGTTTTTGTTGCACAAAAGCACTGATTGAGACATTAATTTCATGATTCTCTCCTATGAAATTGTTGAACAACTCTATCTGAGTGGTGTTCAAGAAATGTTTTGCATGTTCTTCGTACATATTTCGCGCTATTCTTCTTAGCATCACACCCCTTGATTTTGGTGAAACACATGATTTTTTCATCCAATATTCATATATTATTTTTTTAACATCTTCTCCAAGTCTATCTTTGTATGGTTTCCTACAAATAACTGTCCAAGAAGCAAGTTCATCATTTACATCTATTTGTAATCAAAATTTCTGATGTTTGTGCAATTTTTTTGGTGAGGTTCCTAATGATTGTGCCATATATTTTAATAA
Source organism: Pinus albicaulis (assembly GCA_034641835.2). Lineage (NCBI taxonomy): Eukaryota > Viridiplantae > Streptophyta > Pinopsida > Pinales > Pinaceae > Pinus > Pinus albicaulis. Next base: position 370,387,973 of record CM076570.1, read on the forward strand.
GAGATTCTCTTTAGTACTTGATCAAACCACTGCCATTTGTATTACTCTTCGTGCATCTAAGGAAATTTTCTTTCTAGATCTTCCAATTGACTTTAGAGCACTATTTATATTTTGTATCACATTTTCCTTCATTTTTTTTTTTATGTTTTGTTGATTTTGGAATACCCAATAAAGTCATAGCTTCTTTTAATTTCTTTGATGTTAAGATATTTTTCAACATTTGGGCTTGAACTGCCACAGTTTCATCTTTGAAGAACAAATCAATAATGTGCTTAACATGATATCGTATAACATGGTCAACTTTTTTATCTCCATATGTGTCAGTGTCAACATTCTCTAACATCTCATCATTGATATTGATTTAATCTATACATATTAGAATTAAATGTACATAATGAGTTTACATCTTCAATAAATAATTAAATTAATAAATATGTATAATTTCAATAATACACATTCAACACATAGACACACACACACACACACACACACACACACATATATATATTGTTGAGATTCAACAAGATGATGAGCTTAGTGAAAAGAGTCGCCTTCACTAAGTGGGCCCGCAGGCTATTTTTGGCGCAAGTCTATTTTTAGACATGTTGATCATATTTTAGAAGTTGCAGGATTCTATTTGTGGATGGTTGATCAAGTTGGAAAAATAGATGAAATTCTATTTTTAGAATATTGGGCGAAGTCTATTTATATATTTTCAATCTAAAAATAGATGCATGTCGATTATTATTAGCTCTTAATAATAATCAGACTCTAAACAACAACTTATTCTCTTGGAGCACTTCAGTTCAGTGCACAGATGTGGCACAACAACTGACAGAAGGAATTACGCTATTCTTGAGGGTTTACTGGAGCTAATGCATGAAGGACTCAGTTAGAACTCAAGTGGTAGAGTTATGACACAGTTGGAAGAAGTATTTATGGAGTTGTATTTAGTTTAACTCAGTTAGACTCAGTTGAGCTAGTTGTATCTAGTCTAATTGATTGATACACTACTGAGAGTGGAGTGAATTAATTAGTTAATTAATTCAAAAATAATAACTCATTAATCAACTTAACAATACATCAGTTAACTACAGTGCATGGCAGTTTCAGTGGAGACCAGTGGAGAGATAGGTGAAAGGGAAAGATAGACTATCTGTTGTGACTATTAGTGATGGATTGATTGCATCCAACACACAGTGGAGATGCCAATTAGGATTGCGTAGTCAATCCAAGAGTAATTCGAATTCATTTAGAGCTATTCTTTAATAGAGATTGTGCAGTGGAGACAAGCTAGCAGGTGGCATAGATCGGTGCATGGATTTGCAAGATTGGGCTTGATTAGTGTATGACGATTGTACTATACTGAGAGCTTGTGATAAGCTTTGTATGTTTGTATGAGATTTTCATATGATCTCCATGTTACATAATATATAGTTTGGGTTTTCAGCTTCAGGCTTTCTTGGTTAAAAACTGTGTTATGTGCAATTGAATATTTTTGTTTATGCTTCACATGTGTGTGCAATTAATTTTTTCTGCAAAAGATTAACAAGTGGAATAGATTCAATATCTTGCATAAAGTTAAATAGTGTGAGATCAGGTGGATCTTGGAAATTTGCATGCTTAGTTCATATAATTTCTACATGGTATTAGAGCATTGTTGATTGAATATTGCAGTTGTGAAGTGAGTTTGTGCTGGTGGACAATTCGAATTTGCTACAAAAGATTCTTGGTGCAGAAATTGAGTATACATTGAAATTTATTTCAACGGGTTGATATTGGAGTATGCCCTTGATGGGAGCTCGAATTACATAGCCTGGAAGGACAGGATGGAGGCGGTCTTGGGGGGGATAATGGCTGAAGGGTTCATCGATAGTGATGTTCCTAAGCGGGATCTAGCGATGCTGATCTTTGCATTACTTGATGCATGGAAAAAGAAGGCCCTGCAAAGATAGGAGAGGATTCTGAAATTGGAAGGTGTGAAGGACACATTGTCAGCCCATAGGAAATCCACTCCATTCTTAATGTGGAAGGCTTTGACAGATTTTTTCCAAAGCTTAAGTGAGCAAAGGAAGTTGGCGCTTAAAGACAAGCTCAGAAAAATAAAAATGGAGAAAGGCGATAGTATTCCAAAATACCTCATGAAGTTTGTCCACTGCAATGATGAGCGGGGAAGTGTGTGGGTTATTTTTGATGAAGACGACTTGGTGAGCTTGGCTCTCCTTGGGCTTCCGAAGAGTTGGCATAGCTATGAAGACTCTGTCAATGGACAAGAGAAACTGCCAGGATGGGAGCGACTTTGGTCAGATCTTGTGCAAGAGGAGATAAGGCGGGGTACAAGGGATGGATCTTCATCGAAGAGTTAAGATGAAGAAAATTTCACTTTAGCTGCCAAAGCAAGGAAAGGGAAGGGGAAGAAAAATCCTTCTAAATCCAGTGCGAAAGGCAAGAAGTAGGATTTGTCCAAAGTGAAGTGTTTTCACTGTCACGAGCATGGACATTTCACCACTAACTGTCCACAGAAGAAGAAGAATAAGCAGGTTGCTGGATATGCAGCTGGAGAGGCCTTAGCCTCGCAATTTGAGCTATATTTTTCTTTGATCGCATGCTTGGTTTCAAGCTACATGGGATCGGTGTGGTATCCTGATAGTGGTGCGTCTTTCCATATGACAGGAGAGAAAGAGTTGTTGAATGACTTGGAGGAGAAGGACCTCTAGATGCATATAGAGATGGGTGGCGATGGTCGGTACATTGCAACTGGCATTGGGACCATTACCTTTGAGAGGGGGTTCGATAATCCATTCTTGTTGAAGAATGTCATGCATGTTCCAGGTCTGAAGAAGAACTTGGTCTCAGTCGCAATTCTGGAAGACAAGGGTTATGATGTTGTTTTTAGTGAGGGAAAAGCCTTCCTTTGACATAAAAAAACGGGTCAAACCAAGAATATAGGGGTTCGAATTAAGAATCTTTACAAGCTAGAGGTAGATGGTTGTGCTGAAATGGTAGGCAAAGCAGAAGAAGTGGTGAGCTGGGATGAAGGCAAATTATGGCACAGGAGATTGGGCCATCTTCACCATGGTGCTTTGAAGATTTTGCAGCAAATTTCTACTGGACTTCCCAAGGGTACTCTTGCACAGTCAGATCAGTGCAACAAATGTACAATGGGTAAGTTTGTGAAGACCACTTTTCATGAGAAGGAGAACCGTGCTTCGGTGATCCTAGAGAGAATTCACACAGACGTGTGTGGACCATTCTCGGTTGCTTCAAAAGAGAAATATATTTATTATGTGATATTTTTTAATGAATTTTATCGTAGATTCTAGATCTTCTTCATGAAGAAGAAGAGTGAAACTTTCTCAAAGTTCTGTGAGTTCAAGGCATTGGTGGATAAGGAGTCGGGGAAGCAGGTGAAAGATCTAAGGAGCGATAATGGTGGTGAATACATCTCAGGTGAATTCAAAGAATTCTGTAGCAAAGAAGGAATTTGAAGAGAACTCATAGCGCCTCATAACCCACAACAGAATTCAGTCGTGGAGAGAAAGAACAGAACGATCGTGGGTGTTGCATGAGCAATGCTACATGATCAGGGCCTACCGATGCACTTGTGGGCGGAAGCATGCAACACTGCGGTTTATGTGCAAAACCATTGTCCTCATAGAGTACTTGGCATGAGTACACCCGAGGAATATTTTACTGGTAAGAAGCCCGATATTTCTCATTTGAATATTTTTGGCTCACCTATTTACATTCATGTGATGAAGGATGGCAAGAAGAAGTTGGAGCCGACTGTAGAAGTTGGGATATTTGTGGGGTGCGCAGAAACAACCTATAACTATCGTGTGTATTTTCCAAACAGTCGGATGACTGTTATGCGATGGAATATAAAATTCAATGAGGTGAAAGCCATGCAGTTGTCGCTTGAGAGGGAGCTACATTTGCATGCGGAGGAGGAACTTCTTGTTCCCAAAGATGAGCCTCTGGATGTGGATCAGCCACAGGAGGAGATTCATGGAGTGGAGGAGTCCACTCATGCAGAACCAAACATCAGACAAGGCAGGAAGTGTACCACAGAATCTGAGATTCTGAAGGTGGATGCAACAGAGAGTGTAGGAGTTCCTACATCACAGCGTAGACAGAGACAGTCACCTAACCAATATACTATATAAATGGCTCTTATGAGAAAGTGTATTGTGACAAATCCATCTTCTTTTGAAGAAGCAGCGAAGGAGCCCACATGGGTAGATGCCATGGTGGAGGAGTATGACTCCATTTTCAAAAACAGTGCTTGGAAGATTTTTCCAAGGCCAGTGGGAAAATCAGTTGTAGGATCAAGGACAGATTAAGTACAAAGCAAGCTGCGATGGGAGCGTCGAAGTATAAAGGCGAGATTTTCCTGTGAACCTCATGATTCTGAGGTTGAGCTATGGAAAGAGCCTTTGCAACTATCGCATGAGTATTCTTCCATCTGAGGACCATCTTAACCTCTCTCGGCTGGATAGGTTGCCGCTAATCAGATGGATGCTTGAAAGTACTTGTGTTCCTTAATGGGATGTTGAGAGAGAGAGAGAGAGAGAGGTATACATTGAGCAGCCTGAAGGATTTGAGATCTTCAACAGCGAGTCGCATGTGTGCAGACTCAAAAGAGCGTTGTATGGGCTGAAACAAGCACCCCGTGCTTGGTACACTCGGATCGAAAACTATTTCACTGGACTTGGCTTCACCAAGAGTGAGGTGGATGAAAACATGTACCAAATTGTGGTTGAGGGTAAGATTTTAATCATTGTACTTTATGTTGATGATTTGATACTAACAGGTGATGAGCAGTTGATACAATCATGCAAGGCTGATCTTGCAAAGGAATTTGAGATGAAGGATTTTGGCCTCCTTCATTATTTCCTTGGATTGGAAATATGGCAGCGGGAAGGTGAACTGTTTGTGTCTCAAGGAAAGTATGCCCGGGAGATACTGAAGAAGTTTCACATGTAAGGCTGCAAGCCTATTGACACTCCTCTTCCAGGAAATTGGAAGAAAGAGGATGCTACATCAGCAGAGGTAGTGGATGCCACTTTTTATCGACAGTTGGTGGGTTCGCTCATGTATTTAGTCAATACAAGACTGGACATATGCTATGCGGTGAACCAGCTTTCACAAGCGATGGTTAAGCCTAACAAGCTCTTTTGGAAGGCAGGCAAGAATGTCCTGAGATATCTTAGGGGCACATCTGAGTATGGTTTATGGTACACACAGATGGATGAGGTGAAGTTACATGGCTTCACGGATGTAGATTGGGCAGGAAGCCCAACAGACAGAAAGAGCACATCAGGAGGGATTTTCAGTATCAGATCTACGACAGTTTCTTGGTACAGCAGGAAACAAAGATCCGTGGCACTCAGTTCAGCAGAAGCAAAATACATGGCAGCAAGTGTAGCTGCATGTGAGGCTATCTGGATGAGGAAGATTCTGGTTGGTTTGTTCGATTCACATTTAGATCCCATAGTGATTCATTGTGATAATCAGAGTTGCATTAAACTCTCGGTTAATCTTGTGTTTCATGATAGATCTAAACATATTGATATCCGGTATCATCATATCATATATTGTGTGCAGCGGAAGATCATGTTGCTTCAGTACATTCCCACGGAGGATTAGGATGCAGATATTCTGACGAAGGCGCTCACCAGGAGAAAATTCGAATACCATAGAGGCAGGATCGAGGTGAGGGATAATCCCTATCTTTTTGAGAGGGAGTGTTGAGATTCAACAAGATGATGAGCTTAGTGAAAAGAGTCGCCTTCACTAAGTGGGCCCGCAGGCTATTTTTGGCGCAAGTCTATTTTTAGACTATGTCTATTTTTAGACATGATGATCATATTCCAGAAGTTGCAGGATGCTATTTGTGGATGGTTGATCAAGTTGAAAAATAGATGAGATTCTATTTTTAGAATATTGGGTGAAGTCTATTTATAGATCGTCAATCTAAAAATAGCTGCATGTCGATTATCATTAGCTCTTAATAATAATTAGACTCTAAACATCAACTTATTCTCTTGGAGCACTTCAGTTCAGTGCACAGATGTGGCACATCATCTGACAAAAGGAATTATGCTATTCCCAAGGGTTTACTGGAACTAATGCATGAAGGACTCAGTTAGAACTCAAGTGGAAGAGTTATGACACAGTTGGAAGAAGTAGTTATGGAGTTGTATTCAGTTTAACTCAGTTAGACTCAGTTGAGCTAGTTGTATCTAGTCTAACTGATTGATACACTAGTGAGAGTGGAGTGAATTATTTAGTTAATTAATTCACAAATAATAACTCATTAATCAACTGAAAAATACATCAGTTAACTACAGTGCATGGAAGTTTCAGTGGAGACCAGTGGAGATATAGGTGAAAGGGCAAGATAGACTATCTACTGTGACTATTAGTGATGCATTGATTGCACCCAACACATAGTGGAGATGCCAATGAGGATTACGCAGTCAATCCAAGAGTAATTCGAATTCATTCAGAGCTATTCTTCAGCAGAGATTGCATAGTGGAGGCAGGCTAGCACGTGGCATAGATCGGTGCATGGATTTGCAAGATTGGGCCTGATTAGTGTATGATGATTGTACTGTACTGAGAGCTTGTGATAAGCTTTGTATGTTTGTATGATATTTTCATATGATCTCCATTTTACATAATATATAGTTGGGGTTTTCAGCTTCAGGCTTTCCCGGTTAAAAACTGTGTTATGTGCAATTGAATATTTTTGTTTATGCTTCACATGTGTGTGCAATTAATTTTTTCTGCAAAAGATTAACAAGTGGAATAGATTCAGTATCTTGCAAAAATTTAAATAGTGTGAGATCAGGTGGATCTTGGACATATGCATGCTTAGTGCATATGATTTCTACATATATATATATATATATACCCGGTGATTCAATTTCTTTCAACATTGTCAACATCTTCAATCATTGGTTTAATATCTCTTTCACTTTCTCTTTCAAAATTTTCTATCTCATAATCAATGTTTTGAGAAATATATATCTCTATTTACATTACAAAATATTTTTCAAATTAGTTCATCAAATAAAAATTAAGTTTTACAATACAATAGTCAAATTTTAAATATCAAATTTATAATATTTTCATTTACATGCCTGCTTCAATTTCTAGTTAAGGTTGATTTTCCCTTTCAATATTTGAGCGTTCTTCTATCTTTTTTTTTGCGATATTCTCTCCCATGTTCTCTATGTTCCTCAGGGTCTCTTGTTCTATCATATTTTCTCTTGCAATTCTTTCGATTTCCCATGATAATTTAGTATGAAGCTCAAAAAATTTCCTTCAAAATTCTGTAAAAAAAAACTCACTACATCAAAATTTAGATAAAAACTGAATTAAAAAAAGCATCACAAAAGATTTAATTTAAAAAAAAAAAATTAGTTTAAAAATTTTGCACAAAAGACATACTTCAACCCAAAACACTTACTTTAAAAATTCCACCAAAAAAATGTCTTTTAAAAATGAAATGAAGCTCATAATATTTCCTTGCAGGTCCTGCAAAAAAATTTCATTTAAAAAGTTTGACAAAAACTTACTTTAAAAAATCATTATAAAAGATTTAATTCAACCCAAAACACTTAATCTAAAAAAATATCACTTTAAAAAATACCTCAAAAAAATGTCCATTTAAAATTAAGCCCAACCTCTTAAAAAATGTCACTTTAAAAAATACCTCCAAAAAATGTCCTTTGAAAATTAAGCCCAAAAAACCTCTAAAATAATTTCACTTAAACAAAATACCTCCAAAAAATGTCCTTTGAAAATTAAGCCCAAAAAACCTCTAAAAAATGTCACTTTAAAAAATACCTTTAAAAAATGTGCTTTGAATATTAAGCCCAAAAGATTCCTTTAAAAATTAAGCCCAAAAAGAGTCCTTTGAAAATTAAGCCCAAAAAAAGTCCTTTGCAAAATCAGCCCAAATGAAGAAATGTGCGAAAATATTCGAAAATAATGCTTCATTTTTCGGCTATTTATATATTTGCAAAATGTTTTTTGGAGGTGCTTCATTGAATTTTCCAGCCGACGTAATTTGTGATAAAAATTTTAGCTAAACTTCTGTAAAAATTTCGGTCGAAATTTTGTGTCGTTAGAATTAATGGGCCGACGCAACAAAAAACAATTCGGCCGAACTATTTTAAACGTTCGGCCGAACTAACATGTCGGCAACTATGCATCGGCTTGAATTTGAACACGTTTCTTCAACTTTGGAATGATTAAACTCCATAAAAATTTACGAATTAATTGTCAGAACCAAGACAAGCATTTGCAAAATTCAATCTACTTTCAGGAAATATAACTTTTATGGAATTCTATAAATATTTACTAATTTTAACTAATTTTTTAATAAAATGGGTGCAAACAATTTCTGAAGGTCATTATAATTAAGTGAAATCAAAATTTTGTATCTTCCAAAATACACTGTAATAAAATTGAAAAAATTATGGTGCATTACATTGGTCCATCATGTGTAATGGGTCGTTTTTATATTTTTATTTTATAACTAATATGTTGAGAAACTTCACGTGAGCCAAAACATATTCAAAATATGCAGTTTTTTCATATTGGAGTAGTTCAAAAAATTCTAGTAATTATGATATGCATCAGTTGGTTTCATGAACATAACGATACTGAAGTAGACTATGTCTATATTGTTGTAACACATTTTTTTCTCAAAACACACAAATTTTTCAAAGAATACACCAACGCATTTGAACATGACATTTTATGAATCCTTTGATTGTTAAATAACACACACTCAAAGAAATGTTAAGTTGACATATCAAATGTGAATAAAAAAATTCCAAAAAATAAGTAATAGAAAGCTAATAAAATTTCTGACAAGTTTTATTTTTATCGTAAAATGAAATTCTAAACAAAAAAATTGTTTTGGTTTGCAGAAAGTTGAAGAACAGAAAAAAAATTATATTTTTTTCTCTAAAAAGGGCAAAAAGTGTAACCCAACTTCACATTTTCTAGTTGAGAATCACCCTCAACTTGAAATTTAGAATAATCGGCTGACAAAGCTATATTTAGTCCCCCCTCTAAAGCTAGAAACTTGGTTATGTTGTTGTTTGTTGTGCCATAATCAGCTGCATAAATCCTATGGAAATTATGATAATGATCCTGAAGGACACCTCCTTAACCTACTTCTCCTAGGTTCCCTTTTGATGCCCTCTGAAAATTGAGTTTCACAAAACCCTTAGGAGGAGGAGAATAAGATGCAGGAGAATATTGACTGGGGATAAGGGTTTTGAGGGAGGAAGGCGAGAACATGCAAGGTGAAAGATTTAATTTATTAATGATAATAGCTTCCTAGGGTTGCATCTGCCAATCTTCCTAAGACCAAGTCTCCACCAAACTGGTTTTTCGAATGTATTGATTTATAATTTTCCATACTTGATTGAAATTTTGTTGTTGATTCTTATAGATCCACTAATTCCTTTCTTTCCATAAGTCCCCCATAACAAATATAATCGTTAGCAACTAGGCTCTATTCACCATAGGAATAGAAAAAGGTTAAGATGCCACTACTCCACAACTTTTATTAGGATATTCGAGGATTGATCTAGATGATGGAAGAGACCATTGACCTTAGACGTGATTGTCTCATAATATAAACAAGTATTTAAAAGGTGTTCCATGGATTCATCTTACTGTTTACGAACATGAAATAATGATGGGCCTTAGAATCCTTTTTTCTGGATATGTTCCCATGTTAGGATTTTGTGCCTTCTTACTAGTCATAGGAACCGGGCAAAATTGGGCTAGAGTTTCTTTGTCTAGATTTTCCTAGAGAAAGGTTCGTGAGGAATTGTTCGGTGTCCTACTATCAACGTGTAAGTTTCCTTCAAATGAACATTCATTTTTTCTGATAGCCCCGTCGTAATTTGTATGGCTCTTGATCCATGATAATTTTTCAATCTTGTAGATCCCAAGAAAAAGCGGGCCAATTAATCAAAGATAGAGACTTCGACTAGTCTTCCTAAATCAATATAATAATTTCATATTATTTAAATTATATTTTTAAATATATAAATAAGTTGGTATTTTTTTAAATGCTTAATTGTTATATATTATATAACTTAAATTACAAATATATTATTTTTATAAAAAAACAATATATATATATATATATATATATATATATATTAAATTTACAAATATAATTATTATTTTTTAAATAATTTTTTTTTTTTAAATATTTAAAAAAAAACATACATATATATAGGAACTCTAAGGATTAGATTGCAACGAATGATGGCAAGTTAACTTGCTAATTGATTAAATGAATTGAGCTAAAAAGAGTAAAACTATACTCTCTTAAATATTTACAAACACCCTTATTTTATCTTATCCTACTTCAAATTTATATGAATGCAAATATGAACCATTATAATTTGTAAATACAAGTATTTAATCATATTAATTACTGTTATAATTATTGTATTGATTATCATACTCTTAGTCTTATGTTCTTAGTGGGGAAAAGTCTTAAGTTATGGATAAAAAATGGAGTTTTCAAATTATGGGGTCTAAAATGGTCTCTTAACGAAATAATAAAATAATAGCTAAACCAATAAAATAATATTTATGAATTTGCAATTCATTTTTTGCATCACAATCCATGTAACCATGGTTAAATTCACTTTTAAAATTGTACTAAAATAAATTTAATAAAAAAATTGTATTGATGTGGCTGTAAATAAAAAATGAGATTTTCAAGAAAAAATCGTTATCATTAAACAACTAATGCATTTGTCCTTTGTACTTAAATAACTTTAAATAAATTATAAATATAAATTCATAAAGTCTTAATTGTATAATATACTATTAATTAAAATTTATATTATTTAAATTATGTAATAACATGTGATTAAAATAGGCGAAGAAGATTGGAAGTGTGGCAGATGGTAGGGAATTGAGAGCGAATGTGAGTAAGAGTCAGGCAGTCTAAAAGGAATTTATTTTCATCTTCCACTTACTTAGAATCGTAAATCTGACAGATTCTACCATTCCAAGGGGTTTTAGGAATAGACCACCACCAAGTCTCACTCTGAAGCTCATGGGAATTAGTTCTTATCTTATAGATGTTCATTTTTTTCTTATTGTTGGACAACACAGAGAGATAATTATGATTATCAAGGGTGGGGTTAATCACCTCCTTAGAGTATGGCTATGTTTATATATCTGATGTATAAGAAGAAGCTTGACAAAATGGAATAAAAAAGGCTCCCTAAAATTGCTTCTAACTGTAGTCAAAACCCTCACCTTCACCTCAAGTGCGGGTGGCATAATGATGCCTAGTCTTGGCTCAACCATTGGGGAATTAAAGAGGAGCTCAGTATGGGAAGCAAATATATTATCAAAAATACTATTACCTCCAAGTTTAAGGACAAGTTGTGGGAGGATCAGGAGGTGGAGGGTAAAAGGAAGCTAAGATAGTATAAGGAAGTGATCAAACCAACCCTTGATAATCACAATTATCTCTCTATGTTGTCCAACAATAAGAAAAAATGAACATCGCTAAGATAAGAACTAATTCCCATGAGCTTCAGAGTGAGATCGGGTGGTGGTCCATTCCCAAGACCCTTTGGAATGATAGAATCTGTCATATTTGTAATTCTAAGCAAGTGGAAGATGAAAAGCACTTCCTTTTAGATTGCCTGACTCTTACTCACATTCACTCTAAATTCCCTACCATCTTCCACACTTCCAATTTTCTTGGCCTATTATCCCTCAATCTTGCTATGAATACCACCCATAGGAAGTAAAAAAATGAAAGAAAAATACACATTCACTTTGATAGAAGTAAAGCTGACCTCTTCTTAAGGGATTTAGAGAGAGATTTAGGCCCCATGAATTATAATAATAACATTGATCAAATTTATTACCATTTCACTAATATCCTTTCCAACACCATTAGCAAGTTTTCTAATGAGATTTCATTTAATAAGTCCAATATAACTTCCAATCCATCGTATGACAAAGATTGAAAAATGGCCAGGAAAGTGATTAGAGATGCCCCTAATGAAATCATTAAGATGTAGAATATAAATATATACAAAAATATCATCATGAGGAAGAAAAGATCATATATTAATAAAATATGGGATTATCTTCTCCACCTTTCTAAATTCGCGCCCAAAAACATTTGGCGGAATGTTCTTGTCCGTAAAACCAAAGATAACCATTCTATCCCCTTAGAGAACCAGAACAACTATCTTAAGAAGTTGTATGACTCTTCGGACACTACATGGGAACCACCTTAATCACTCCAATTCAGGAGGATGTATTCTCTCTTGATGACATTGAGTCTAGTATTAATAAGCTCGCTAATGGGAAAATTGAAGATATCGAAGGATACCAAACTACGATCCTTAAAATGGGAAGATCTATCTCATTCCTTATCTCCAAAATCTTCTCAATTTCGCTGTAATACATGGCTTCCCTCATGTTAGAGTCGATATCTTCATCCCTCCATCAGAGATCAAAATTTCTCTTGTTGCATTTCATTTTAGGTGTCTCACTCAATTCAGTCAGCTGCATTCCGTTAGGAGCATGGATCATCTAACGGTAGGGGCTTTTCACCCATGTCCCTCATGTCTTATACCTGCTGCCCTATGTCTGTTCATTAAAATCATTCACAGTCATTTTTGGTCTTATAGTCTACAAAGAGTCATATTAGGTTTTAATTCTCATTAGGTCTAGGGTTTCGTTAATCCGGTCTTCAGAATGTCTAATAATGTTAGCAGGCACATGAGGGAGGTTCGAAATAATTTTTCACTGCAAAAAAATTCATTATCATATGTTAAAAAATGAATTTTCTTCAAAACTCTGTTTTGAAGAAAAAATGTCTATTTCATTTTCCTGTAAATAAATGTAATGTAATTTTCAAGTTTTTTCAGTTGTGATAACACTCCACTTGCCAACCCTGGTCGCCTTTGCCAAAAGTTCCATGCCATCCATTCCCTGAAAAGACAGATAAAAAGTTCATCATCAGTCCAAAAGGCCAAAGGAAACAAAACAGAGTTCTTTTGAAAAGTGTCAAAGTTTGTAACATTACAAAGTGGGTTTTTCAAATCAAAAATCAAAATCCTTGGTATATATAAGATATTTCCAAAATTTAAAACTCCATTTGCATGTCAATAGATAGCATTGAGCCAAGAAAAATTTTGAAGGAGCGAAGCAAGTGTTGGGAGGTCGGACTGTGTGCAAATTGCCGGGCGTGACGCACTAGGTAGGTGTCGCGACGCATAGGAGGTGCACGGTGCATCAGGCAAGTTTACTGTGTGTGGTTTTGAACCAGTGCGACGCATTGGAGGGGTGCGACGCACTGGGTTAGTTGCGCGACGCATTGGGCCGAAACACAAATTTTTGCCATTGCTTCCAAAAACTCCAAATCGACTCGGTCTATTTTTCCCAAGTAAGTTCATGTGAACTTGTAATTGCCATTTACAAATTTTTGAAAATGGATTATGAGAGTTTGAATGCCAAAACTCAAACCCTTTTATCTTATTGAGAATTGCTCCCTTAGGGTTTTGAAGTTGGTGTTTTAAAAATAATTTTGTGCCAAATACTCCATTCCTCACCTTGTTTTTTCTACCCCCTCACTGTTATCTTACCACTCCAATCCATCCCCTATCCCCTTACATCCCCAAAGTCACTTATTCCTAAGCCCATTTACCTATCCCTAAGTCATTTTATTTTCTATCATTCTCATTTTCCCATCTCACTTGTAAAATTTCTCAAACCCCAAGTTTTCCCAAGCAGTCAAGTGGTTGTCCTTACACTTCAAATATCACTTGATTAAAGTTCATTGTCCCCTCTACCCTACTTCTCCACAGTCCCTCCCATACTACCATACATTTGGCACTAAAACAAAAGCACCAAAGTTCTCATTTTCATCTATCCAATTCCACATAGACTTTGAATAAACCTTGCACATTATGGAGACAGACACTGATACATCATATGACCGAGACAGTGATTCCACCACTGAACTAAATGCACCTATAAGGCTTCATAAAAGTGGCAGACATGTGAGAGAAGAGCCCACTTCATTGGATGAATTGCAGGCTTGCCCACTTGCCATGGCATGTTTCCAACAATAGTCATGTTTTCAATTTTGTGAAATGATTGCTAGGATACATTATCATCAGGAGTTGGCTAATTTGTTTGTATTACATTTACATGATGGTCAGGTAACTCTTGCCGGTGTAACTTTCACTTTGACACCGGAAACTATATCTTAAGCAACTGGAATACCGAATGTGGGAGAACAGTGGAACAAAAGACAATAGGTGGACAGAGTGCATTATGAACCATATATCAGGCCTAGCTTTGTGAAACAACTTAGCAGAGTGTTTCATTTCCAGTTCTTGAAGGATTCCTATGCGCCTCTGATGAAACTTATTATTAGATATTTCAGTTGTGAGGGCCGCTTTTCACGCCTCTATGCCTATCATATCAGGTTATTGATACATTTCACCAGGGTGAGGATGATGAACCTTCCTTATTTCATGTGCTGGAACATCAAGAGAATGACCACTCTCGTGCAGAGGAAAACTCCTAAGCAGCAGTACAATAGTATTTATCACTATGCACTCATTAAGATAGTGGTTGTGCATCAGCTTGGCCTACAGGGTATTTCATGGGAGGATTTCATTTCTAATGATTTCTTCACAGCTCCTCAGGTTCCTCCGGAGGTTTTTCATGATGCAGGTGAACCTTCATATCATCATGGAGGTCAGGAGACAGAGACTACTAGTGTGCCAACATATGTCACTTATCAGAGAGGCATTAGAGGATTATTTGCAGCAGCCCGGCGAGTATTATCTCCACCTGGGGTGGAAGGGGTCTCGCTTCCATCATCAGCAGCACAGGTACAAGTACAAGACAGAGGTAAGAGGCCTATGTAGGATGAGGAGCCTTCAGGAGGCCAAGATACAAGTTTCATACTCATTGATGAGGATTTGAGCTCTCCAAGCTCAAAGTTGAGAGAGATTATTCAGGAGCAGAAGGCGGAGATAGACACCTTGACCGTCAAATTACAGAGAGCCCAATGTATTATAAACTACTTTGAGAAGTGAAACAAACAGTTGGAAGATTAGCAAACAATCGTGGAGTTGCAAAACATCTGTGGGAACCGGCAATCTTCCCAAAGAAACCAAACCGAGATGACATCCGTTGAGCGGGAGATTGAGGCTGATCGAGAGACTTGGATTGAAAGGGTCAATATTCATTTGGAGAAGCTGTTGGTGAAGGAAAAAAAGGAAAATAATATGTTGAGGCACATGAAGAACCATTATTGGGCGCGAAATCATGTTTGCAAAGCGCGAATCAAAATTTTGAAGGCAAAGCTAAGGAGGGCACTAAAGCGTCGCAAAAGGAATGATAGGCTCCAAATTTTGGCCGAAGATTCTTTGGATCAGCATACTGCTTGATGATGGAAATTCAACCCAAATTTCAAGAAATTTGGGAAACTTTTTGTCAATTTTGAATTTCTTGGCCTTTACACAGATTTTCCTGCCTGACGCGTCGCTCCACTTGGCGCGCGCTTATAATTGGCAGCTGCTCTTGAAGAAAGATTTGTATTTCTAGATTTTTCATCAAAATTTATGCATGTGTACCAATTACCTAAGGATTTTGACAAGTTTTGGGTTGCCTGAAGGGTCAAAAACACCTTAAAAATGGCCTTTCTGCCACTTTTTGGACACACAAGAAGCAGTGTTGGGAGATTTGATTTTTGGAGGGGAAAATGGCAACCAAATTCAGAAATTCTAATTGGATTGGAAATTAAACAGACAGAGCTTTCCAACGAGATATCCTACACTCAATTTGGACTCCGGGAAGGCCCTAAAAATCAGCTCCAAAGTGGCGCGACGCATAGAGATTTCAGGCGCGGCGCATTGGGAATTTTGGCCTAGTTTTCACTCAGTAACTCAATTTTTCGCCTAGTTTTGGCCAGTTTGACTTTTTCATCTTCAAATTTGAAACTCTTGATGTAACTTGATGTAATTTCATGGCTTTGATGTAATTTTGGCACATTTTTACTCATGTAAGTAGATTCATTCACCAAAAAGTGAATTGTAACTGAATGAATCAGTTTCCTATCTTATAGAGGCAAGCTGTTCCATTGCCTATTTTCCAGTTCTTAGTTTATATCTTGTTGAAAAAGCTCCTAAACTAGTGATATCGACCCCTAGAGGCATGGGGATGAGTTAGGCTTGTCTATATCTTGTATTTCTCAGTCATTTTTAGGGTTGGACACTTGGGATTGCTTTGAGCATCATTGTACATTCATCTCTACATTTTTGGCAAATGAATAGACCAGGGTTTGCAGCACTATTTGGGATCCATGTGGCTCTATGTTTTGATGGTGTGTTTATCTCTGTGATTATAATTTTACTGATGTTTCATGTGTACCATTTTCCTTCTTAATTCTTCTTAAGTTAAACAACCAAGTGATAAAGGTGGAATTCATTAGATTTGCAGTCCTCTGCCTTGAAGCTTTGTTTAATTTTCCATGTTTTCAACTGTCTGAAGAGGATTCTTGAATGCCTCTTGCCCTCTTCAACTCCTCCTTGGTCTGAGCTATCCATTTCATTCAATTCGAAGCATCAAAACAATTGCCTTTCTTGCCCCATTCAGCCCTTTGCAAAACTGATCATTTCCCGGACCCAAAATTTTCCTTTCCCTTTGATTCCAACAAAACCCCCAAAATCAAATCAAACCATTTTACATATATACCTAGCCTAAAATTAGCTTTTATTTCAAGTCATCTCAAGCCTCATTGATTATTTTTTCTGAGATTGACCCGGAGAGAGCCCTCTCCGGATCTGGTAGGGCTAGCTACCAGATTAAGCGTGGTTTGATGTTACCATAGACTCTACCTTCCTTCAGCCTGAGGTAGATTTAGGCAATAACATAGTGGTGACCATACTGGGGAAAAAATGGTTTTCTTGTTAGTGTTATTCATTTTATAAGCTACAGACGGAGCCTGAAGTTATGCCAGGTAGCCTTCGAAACGCTCTTGCTTTGCATTTGCGAAAGTAGATAAACGTTGCTTCAGTCAATCTCCGGTCTAGTTTGTAATCGTAACATCTGACTTGTAAATTTCCCCATTACATCAGATCATTCTAGACTTTTGGATGATGAGTTTAGAAATTGATAGGCTGAACAAGTTGGTTTTGTCCCTTTGATTTTTGAAAATAATTCAACACACTGGCTTCCAGAAGACATACCAGAGAGAATCCAGATCCCGATCCACCTCCTATGTATGAAAATCCCAATCTTATTTCGAGAATCCTTCATCGAGAAAGTCCTGTAATTCCTCTGTTTAAATCTCATTCATGTCCCGCTGTTTTTTAGTACCTTGAAGATATTGAGTTTGACGAAAAATTTGAGTTGTCGTTGTTTGATACTAAGTCTGAAAGTGCTATTGATTCTACTGTCATAAATCCAGAGTTTATCAAATATCTTGAAATTGAACAGGCTAATAGATCCATTGACAGTTATATTTTGAATATTCAGAATTCCATTGTGGCAACAAATATTCCTGAGTTCATAGAGTCTGCATCTGCAACTCTTGGGTCATCTGTAGTTACATCTGGTTCACAAATTCATACCGAGTATCCTTTCATTCCTACCATTCCCGTGCAACCATCTATCTCTGATCAACAATCTGCAGTAGTCTTGCCTCCATCCACACCTCATACACCTCATACATCAACTGCTCCGAATCCTCCTATATCTCCACGACCGATTGTAAATCCACCCAGAGCAATGGCTGCCCGATTTGCACCTCTCGTGTTGCCTCAAAACTTAGATGACATGCCCGCAGATTATCAAAGAAAAATTCTATTGTTTGATGGCACTCCTCAAAGTGTCACTGCTCAGCAACATGTAGATAGAATGGTAGATTTCTTTGAACTTCATGAGATTGATGCGGAAAATGTAACAATGAGATTGTTTGTTCAAACCTTTGGAGGAGAAGTAAGAAAGTGGTTTAGAGCTTTGCCGCCTAGAAGTATTGCTACATTGGCTAATCTTCAGAGACAATTCTTGGATCGATGGGAAGTGCAGAAAGATCCTCTTTCAATCCTTTCCGAATATGAAAATATCAAGCAGAATGTTGGTGAGTCCGTCCAAGATTATTGTATTAGATTCAATACTATTTACAATGCAATTCCTGCTGATATAAAGCCACCTAGGGGGTCAGCTTTGATTAAATTTCCAGATGGATTCGATCCTGACATGGCTTATCAATTGAGAGAAAGAAGTCCAGCTACTTTAGAAGATATGCATAAAATTGCAATCAGTGTTGAAGCTAATTTGAATGCCAGGAGAGCTAGAATGAGAGCTGGAAATAAAGTAGCAATAAAGGAAGAGGTTTCCACATCAAATCAAATGCTTCGGAAGATGGAAAGATGTTTGAAAGATTAACACTTGATAAGCCTGAACCGCAGATCAGAAATCCTAACTTCCGTGGCCAGCAGCAACCGCAATTCAAAATCAAGAAAAGAGAGCAGCGAGCACAAGAACTGACAGCACAACAGCAAGTGAAGACACCCTTACAGCAGAATTTTGTTGGTCTAGAATCAGATGATGAAGAGAATGTAATAGGAGAAGAGAATCATTTATTTACACCTGATGATATGCAAACTTTTATCACTGAAGATGAGGAGTATTCAGAAATTTCAGCTGTACAGAAAGACGAGGATTTCATCTTGGCAAATGAGACAACTCTTGAAGAAGAGTCTGATGAGTATCAGATGGGATACATGAATGCCTTGACCGCCCAATAGCGACAATATTCACTTAGAAATAGAGATGTCCCTGTTAATCCAATTCAAAAGAGAAAGGAAGTTTCAACACCAAATAATGATTCACCTGTTGCACAGAAGAAGGGAAAAGAGACATCTGATCCCACTACTAGCAAATCCCCATCAGAAAATGAAAGATTCAATCAGCCAATTGTATCAAAGGAGAAAACTGAAAAGAAGGATGTTCCAGCTAAAGAGGTAGAGAAAATTTCAGTTTTTAACTTAGAAAATGAAATTTCTAAGTTGAAAGTTTCCATTCCTTTGACTGAATTGATGAAGAACAACAGCTATAAGGGTCAGGTGTCTAAGATTTTGAATTTAGATCCATTGCCTGATATGGTGAATGTGGAAGATGATCAACCTGAGATGATTTTTGGTCCAACATTGGATGGTGAGTCTCCAGATAGTGATGTGCCTCCTTTTTATATCAACCTTAGATTGCATGATTTTGTGTTACACAATGCTATGTTCAATTCTGGAGCTTCTCATAATCTCATGCCGAGGGAAATTATGGAGAAATTGGGATTGGACATCAGTAGAAAGTATCATGATCTTTACTCTTTTGATTCTAGTAGAGTAAGATGCATCAGGCTTATCAAAGATTTGGTGGCCAGCTTGGATCAGATTCCGACTAAAAATGTTTTGATGGACGTGGTTGTGGCGGATATTCCTCCTAGATTTGGCATGCTTCTTTCCAGATCTTGGGGAGCGAAACTTAAAGGAACATTGCAGCTTGATTTCTCCTATGCTACTATTCCTGTGTTTGGTCAGATGAGGAAATTATATCGGGAGCAAAAGATGAAGTATATGATCACCAGCAAGGAGAAACCGGTAAATCATCCAATCAATTATGTACATACAGATTTAGAATCATTTGTTTTGTATTCAAATAGTTTCAATGATGTAAATAGTTAATTATTTGAAGTAGAAGACATTCCAAAAATCACCAAGAATTTCAGAGAGGTCTTAAAGAAAGAGAGACAAAAAATTGAAAGTTCCGCTGAGCAATCAGCCTTCCGACAGTAGCAAAACGTTGATGGACAGCAAGCAGAAATAACAGAACAAATAGAATTTCAGCACTTGGAAGAGGATGAAGATGGTTTATGGACCATGGATTTTGATGGTGCAGTAGGATGTGATGGTGTTGGAATTGGAATTTGGGTACGCAGCCCCTTTTCTGCCCCAAACAAGGTACCGAGTAATGTAAGGGTCTGTTCTTATAAATTGGCTTTTGATTGTTCAAATAATGAGGCCGAATACGAAGCTTTAATCGCTGGTTTGAAAATTCTTAGAAAGTTGAATGCTAAGAGGATTGCAGTGTATGGCGATTCTGAGTTGGTTATCAAGCAAGTGAAAGGTGAATACCAAGCTAAGCATCCTTGAATGCGGGCTTACCGAAATGCAGTTCTCGATATCTTGAAATTTTTTTCAGACTATACTTTGACTTGTGTCCCTCGTATTCAGAATGGTATTACAGATGCACTAGCAAAGGCAGCAAGTAATTTGAAAATTATGATGAACTCAAGTAACAAATTTGAAATTCATGTGAAGCATTGTCCGACTGTCCCGGACAATCAAAGGTATTGGCAAGTGTTTCAAGATGATGAAGAAATTGATGAATTTCTGCAAAATGAAGTTAAATTCAAAGACACTTCTATTGATGTGGAGCATGATGATGGTGGGGCTGATGTGCAAATAAATCAGATGGAAGTTTTGCAGCTGAAGGATAATGCCATTCCTAAAGGTCTAATACCTTTAGAGGAGCTTTTCGATCAAGATGACGTAGCTCGAAAACCAACCTTGCGGCCAACCGAAAAGGGAGTTGAAGATGTGAACATTGGATCAGCTGAGAATCAAAAAATGGTGAAATTTTCCAAAGCATTGCCACCACAGGTAAAAGAAAATTATATAAGTTTATTGTCTTCTTTTGCTGATGTATTTGCTTGGGACTATTCAGATTTGAAGACATACGATACAAACATAATTGAGCACACCATTCCGATCAAGCCAAATCAAAAGCCCTTTCGTCAGAAATTGAGAAGAATAAATCCAAAATTGCTGCCCTCAATAGAGAAGGAAGTGAATCGATTGTACAAGGCTGGTATCATTGTTCCTGTAAGATTTTCAGATTGGATTTCTAATTTGGTACCCATACTCAAGAAGACAGGTGAGATTCGTTTGTGCATTGATTTTAGGAATATGAATAAGGTTTCTTTGAAAGATAATTATCCGTTGCCGAAAATGGATCACATACTTCAACGAGTAGTTGGAGCATCTTTTATGTCACTACTCGATGGTTATTCTGGTTATAACCAAAGTCTGGTCCATGAGGATGATAGAGATAAAACAGCGTTCACCACTCCGTGGGGAACTTTCCATTATGCTAAAATTCCTTTCTGTTTGAAGAATTCTGGTGCGAACTTTCAGCGAGCAATGGATATGGCATTTGAAAATGAGAAGGATGTTTTTCTAGTTGTGTATCTCGATGATTTGACAGTCTTTTCTAATTCAGATGAAGAGCACCTTTACCATTTGAAGATTGTTTTTCAGCGGTGTAGAAAATATGGTGTGTCACTCAATCCGAAGAAGAGTTTGTTTGCCATGGATGAGGGCAAGCTTCTTGGTCATATCATATCAAAGGATGGCATCCATACTGATCCAGCTCGAGTAGAAGCTATTCAGAAAATTGATCTTCCCCGAAACAAAAATGAGATCCAATCATTCAATGGTAAGATGAATTTTTCGCGCCTCTTTGTGCCTAATCTTGCAGAACATTTAAGGGAGATTAAAAATATGCTTAAGAAATATAGCGTAGTGAAGTGGACTGAGGAGGCTATAAAGTCTTTCAATTTAGTGAAATTGGATCTTTCTTCAACTCTGGTTTTGATCAGCCCGGACTATACTCAGGATTTTATTTTGTTTTCATTTTCTTCGGAGCATACTATGGTAGCAGTATTGATGCAGAAAAGAGATCAGCATGAAAAACCAATTGCTTTTTTCAGCCGAACCATAAGAGATGTAGCCTTAAAGTATAACATTATTGAAAAACAAGCTCCTGCTTTAGTGAAAGCGTTGAAAGATTTTCGAGTATATATTCTGCATTCTCATATTCTTGCTTATGTTCCTAATGCTGCTGTTAAGGATGTTTTAGTGCAAACAAATCTGGAGGGGAGATGAGGCAAATGGATTGCTGCCTTGTTGGAGTATGATGTGGAGATAAAGCCTACAAATCTTATCAAAGGACAAGGGCTGGCTAAGCTAATGGCTGAGTCGAATTTGCATGCCTTGGACATTAATCTCATTGCTGCTATGTCCGATGAAAATGAGGAAAGTTCGCAAATTCAGGTATCAGAAATCTTTGTGCTTTCTCCTTGGTATTCAGACATTGTATATGTGCTCCAAAACTTGTAACCACCACCAGGCATGGCTAAAAACAAAACTAGGACTCTGAAATTGAAGGCTTCCAAGTTTTGTATCATGAATAATGCACTTTATTGGAAAGATCCCGGTGGTGTTTTACTTAATTGTTTGGTTGAAGAAGAAGCAAAGCAGGTTATGGAGGATTTTCATAAGGGAGATTGCGGGGGTCACATTTTTTGGAAAACAACGGCCAACAAAATTTTGATAGTAGGTTATTATTGGTCGACTCTTTTCGCTAATGTATACAAAATTGTTAAAAGCTGCCATGAATGTCAGATTTTTGAAGGGAGTAAGAAATTGCAGCCTTTGACGCTTAAGCCCATTGAAGTAAGTGCTCCTTTTTAGCAGTGGGGTTTGGATTTCATTGGCGAAATTAATCCTGCTTCTTCAGCTCAGCATAGGTGGATCCTCACAGTGACGGATTATTTCACGAAATGGATTGAAGCAATTCCCACCAGACAGGCCACAGATTCGGTAATAATTTCATTTCTTGAGAATCATATTTTGTCTCGTTTTGGTTGTCCGAATAAGTTAATTACTGATAATGCATCAGCTTTCAAATCAAAAAGAATGGTTGAGTTTTGTGACAAGTATCAAATCACTTTGGGGCACTCAACTGCTTATCATCCACAAGGAAACGGATTGGCTGAGTCCTCGAACAAATCTTTGGTCAACATTATTAAAAAGTTGCTGGAGATAAACATGAAAATTTGGCATAAGAAGTTGGTCAATTCACTTTGGGCAGACAAAGTGAGCCAGAAGAAATCTATAGGTATGTCCCCTTTCGAGCTAGTATATGGAGTTGACACGGTATTTCCTACCTCTTTTGCAGTTCCAGTGGTCAAACTTCTACAGGAAGCTGGCAGTGAAGATGATCATATGCAAAGGAGAATAAATCAAATGATCCATTTGCAGAAAACTAGAGAGGAATTTTTCCAAAACATGTTCAAGCTGCAAGAGAGAATTAAGAAAATATATGACAGAAAGGCGAAAGCGGACAAGTTCTAATTGGAAGAAGTGGTGTTGAAATGGGATGCAAGAAATGAGGAAAAAGGTAAGCATGGTAAGTTAAAAAATCTCTGGAAAGGACCCTTCAAAATTGCTGCATATCGAGGTCAAAATGCTTTTCTTTTGAAAGAAATGAACGGGGAAGATTGTCCAGGAGGGCCGGTCAATGGTCGGCTGCTCAAGCGGTATCATTTCTGAAATGTTTTCTGTTGTTTTACATTGTCACTATACATACCGGTTTATTTCAGTTTTATTGCAAGTGTGTGTTGTTACCTTTTCTTCGGTTTGGGGCCCGAGGTGAAGGCTATAACTCTGAATATTGATTTCAGCTTTGATTTGAGTTTATTGAGTCAAGTATTTCAATCATTTTTGGTTTCGAAATTGAGTCGGTTTGAGTCAATTTTCAGTCAATAAAATGAGTCAAGAGTATTGTGTTGGTTTGTCGTAGTTATGGACTCCATAGCCCAATGGACGAAGGCACTGCCTACTCTCCCAGAAATATATAGTTCTTGGAACCTCTAAGGAGCTACCATCCCCATTGGAGCCAATGTTAGAGTCGGTATCTTCATCTCTCCGTTACAGATAAAAATTTCTATTTTTGCATTTCATTTTAGGTGTCTCACTCAGTTCAGTCAGCTGCATTCCGTTAGGAGCATGGATCATCTGACGGTAGGGGCTTGTCACCCACGTCCCTCATGTCTTATACCTACTGGCCTATGTCTGTTCATTAAAATCATTCACAATCATTTTTGGTCTTATAGTCTGCAAAGAGTCATATTAGGTTTTGAGTCTCATTACGTCTAGGGTTTCATTAATCTGGTCTTCAGAATGTCTAATAATGTTAGCAGGCACATGAGGGAGGTTCGAAATAAGTTTTCACTGCAAAAAATTTCATTATCATATGTTCAAAAATGATTTTTCTTCAAAACTCTGTTTTGAAGAAAAATTGTCTATTTCATTTTCCTGTAAATAAATGTAATGTAATTTTCAAGTTTTTTCAGTTGTGATAACACTCCACTTGCCAACCCTGGTCGCCTTTGCCAAAAGTTCCATGCCATCCATTCCCTGCAAAGATAGATAAAAAGTTCATCATCAGTCCAAAAGGCCAAAGGAAACAAAACAGAGTTCTTTTGAAAAGTGTCAAAGTTTGTAATATTACAAAGTGGGTTTTTCAAATCAAAAAAATCAAAATCCTTGGTATATATAAGATATTTCCAAAATTCAAAACTC
Source organism: Pinus albicaulis (assembly GCA_034641835.2). Classification (NCBI taxonomy): domain Eukaryota; kingdom Viridiplantae; phylum Streptophyta; class Pinopsida; order Pinales; family Pinaceae; genus Pinus; species Pinus albicaulis. The sequence goes on from CM076570.1 coordinate 370,412,506, forward strand.
CATTTGCATGTCAAGAGATAGCATTGAGCCAAGAAAAATTGTGGAGGAGTGAAGCAAGTGTTGGGTGGTCGGACTGTGTGCAAATTGTCGGGCGCGACGCACTCGGCAGGTGTCATGACGCATAGGAGGTGCGCAATGCATCGGGCAAGTTGACTGTGTGTGGTTTTGAACTAGCACGGTGCATTGGAGGGGCGTGGCACACTGGGTTAGTTGCGCGGCGCATTGGGCCGAAACAGAAATTTTTGCCATTGCTTCCAAAAACTCCAAATCGATTTGGTCTATTTTGCCCAAGTAAGTTCATGTGAACTTGTAATTTCCATTTACAAATGTTTGAAAATGGATTATGAGAGTTTGAATGCAAAAACTCAAACCCTATTATCTTATTGAGAATTTCTCCCTTAGGATTTTGAAGTTGGTGTTTTAAAAATAATTTTGTGCCAAATACTCTATTCCTCACCTTGTTTTTTCTACCCTCTCACTGTTATCTTACCACTACAATCCATCCCCTATCCCCTTACATCCCCAAAGTCACTTATTCCTAAGCCCATTTCCCTATCCCTAAGTCATTTTATTTCCTATCATTCTCATTTTCCCATCTCACTTGTAAAATTTCTCAAACCCCAAGTTTTCCCAAGCAATCAAATGGCTGTCCTTACACTTCAAATATCACTTGATTAAAGTTGAGATTCCCCTCTACCCTATTTCTCCACAGTCCCTCCCATACTACCATACATTTGGCACTAAAACAAAAGCACCAAAGTTCTCATTTTCATCTATCCAATTCCACATAGACTTTGCATAGACCTTGGACATTATGGAGACAGACACTGATACATCATATGACCGAGACAGTGATTCCACCACTGAACTACATGCACCTAGAAGGCCTCATAAAAGTGGCAGACATGTGAGAGAAGATCCCACTTCATTGGCTGAATTGCAGGCTTGTCCACTTGCCATGGCATGTTTCCAACAACAGTCATGTTTTCAATTTTGTGAAATGATTGCTAGGATACATTATCATCAGGAGTTGGCTCATTTTTTTGTATTGCATTTACATGATGGTCAGGTAACTCTTGTCGGTGTAACTTTCACTTTGACACTAGAAACTATCTCTCAAGCAACTGGAATACCGAATGTGGGAGAATAGTGGAACAAAAGACAGCATGTGGACAGAGTGCATTATGAACTATATATCAGGCCTAGCTTTGTGAAACAACTCAGCAGGGTGTTTCCTTTCCGGTTCTTGAAGGATTCCTATGCGCCTCTGATGAAACTTATTATCAGATATTTCAGTTGTGAGGGCCGCTTTTCATGCCTCTATGCCTATCATATCAGGTTATTGATGCATTTCACCAGGGTGAGGATGATGAACCTTCCTTATTTCATGTGCTAGAACATCGAGAGAATGACCACTCTCATGCAGAGGAAAACTCCTGAGCAGCAGTACAACAGTATTTATCATTATGCACTCGTTAAGATAGTGGTTGTGCATCAGCTTGGCCTGCAGGGTATTTCATGGGAGGATTTCATTTCTAATGATTTATTCACAGCTCCTCAGGGTCCTTCGGAGGTTGTTCATGATGCAGGTGAACCTTCATATCATCATGGAGGTCAGGAGACAGAGACTGCTAGTGTGCCGACATACGTCACTTATCAGAGAGGCACTAGAGGAATATTTGCAGTAGCCCGGCGAGTGTTATCTCCACCAGGGGTGGAAGGGGTCTCGCTTCCATCATCAACAGCACAGGTACAGGACAGAGGTAAGAGGCCTATGCAGGATGAGGGGCCTTCAGGAGGCCAAGATATAGGTTTCATACTCATTGATGAGGATTTGAGCTCTCCAAGCTCAAAGTTGAGAGAGACTATTCAGGAGTAGAAGGCGGAGATAGACACCTTGACCGTAAAATTGCAGAGAGACCAATGGCTTATAAACTACCTTGAGTAGTGAAACAAACAGTTGGAAGATCAAAAACCAATCGTGGAGTTGCAAAACATCCGTGAGAACTGACAATCTACCCAAAGAAACCAAACCGAGATGACATCCGTTGAGCGAGAGATTCAGGCTTATCGAGAGACTTGGCTCGAAAGGGTCAATATTCATTTGAAGAAGTTGTTGGTGAAGTCAAACAAGGAAAAGAATATGTTGAGGCACATGAAGAACCACTATTGGGTGCAAAATCATGTTTGCAAAGCGCGAATCAAAATTCTGAAGGCAAAGCTAAGGAGGGCACTAAAGCATCAGAAAAGGCATGATAGGCTCCAAATTTTGGCCGAAGCTTCTTTGGCTCAGCATAGTGCTTGATGGTGGACATTCAACCCAAATTTCAAGAAATTTGAGAAACTTTTTGTCAATTTTGAATTTCTTGGCCTTTACACAGATTTTCCTGCCCGACGCGTTGCGCCACTTGGCGCGCGCTTATAATTGGCAGCTCCTCTTGAAGAAAAATTTGTATTCTGGATTTTTTATCAAAATGTATGCATGTCTACCCATTACCTAAGGATTTTGACAAGTTTTGGGTTGCCTGAAGGGTCAAAAACACCTTAAAAATGGTCTTTCTGCCACTTTTTGGACACACAGGAAGCAGTGTTGGGAGATTTTATTTTTGGAGGGGAAAATGGCATCCAAATTTATAAATTCCACTTGGGTTGGAAATCAGACAGGCAGAGCTTTCCAACGAGCTATCCTGCACTCAATTTGGACTCCGGGAAGGCCCTCAAAATCAGCTCCAAAGTGGCGCGACGCATAGAGATTTCAGGCGCGGCGCATTGGGAATTTTGGCCTAGTTTTCATTCAGTAACTCAGTTTTTCGCCTAGTTTTGGCTAGTTTGACTTTTACATCTTCAAATGTGAAACTCTTGATGTAACTTGATGTAATTTCATGGCTTTGATGTAATTTTGGCACATTTTTACTCATGTAAATAGATTCATTCACCAAAAAGTGAATTGTAACTGAATGAATCAGTTTCCTATCTTATAGAGGCAAGCTGTTCCACTGCCTATTTTCTAGTTCTTAGTTTAGATCTTGTTGAAAAAAAATACTAAAATAGTGAGCTCGACCCCTAGAGGCATGGGGATGAGTTAGGCTTGTCTATATCTTGTATTTTCTCAGTCATTTTTAGGGTTGGACACTTGGAATTGCTTTGAGCATCATTGTACATTCATCTTTGCATTTTTGGCAAAGGAATAGACCAGGGTTTGCAGCACTATTTGGGATCCATGTGGCTCTGTGTTTTGATGGTGTGTTTCTCTCTGTGATTATAAGTTTACTGATGTTTCATGTGTACCATTTTCCTTCTTAATTCTTCTTAAGTTAAACAAACAAGTGATAAAGGTGGAATTCATTAGATTTGTAGTCCTCTGCCTTGAAGTTTTGTTTAATTTTCCATGTTTTCAACTGTCTGAAGAGGATTCTTGCATGCCTCTTGCCCTCTTCAACTCCTCCCCGGTCTGAGCTATCCATTTCATTGAATTCGAAGCATCAAAACAATTGCCTTTCTTGCCCCATTCAGCCCTCTGCAAAACTTATCATTTCCTGGACCCAAAATTTTCCTTTCCCTTTGATTCCAACAAAAACCCCCAAAATCAAATCAAACTCTTTTACATATATACCTAGCCTAAAATTAGCTTTTATTTCAAGTCATCTCAAGCCTCATTGATTATTTTTGCTGAGATTGACCAGGAGATAGCCCTCTCCTGATCTGGTAGGGCTAGCTACCAGATTAAGCGTGGTTTGATGTTACCCTAGACTCTGCCTTCCTTCAGCCTAAGGTAGATTTAGGCAATAACACCTCATATTTGGACGCAAAGCCTTATTGTACCTATATTTAAAAGTGGGGACAAGAGTGTTCCTTCCAACTACAAGACCATTATGGTTAGCCATATCCTGGCCAAGCTTAATTATGGGCTCATTTTGGAGAAGAAGCTTAGCCTTTGGCTTGAAAGCCAGGGAAAAAGAGCTAAAGGGAAAGCTAGTTTTAAGAGACATCACTCGACTATTGACCATCTAGTCACTCTTAGAATCATTGCAGAGGAATTTCGCAATAGTAAAGCGGATCTCTTATGTTTCTTTGTGGACTTTAAAATTGCTTTTCACATTGTTCCTCGAGATAAACTCTGGGAGAGACTTAAAGAGATCATGGTCCCTCTTGAGCTGAGGATTTCTGTGATCCATCTCTACGAGACCGTCACTGCCAAGCTTAAGACCAATGAGGGGTAGTCCAAAGACATTAAATGCAATATTGGAGTTAAGCAAGGGTATCCCCTATCCCCTACCCTTTTTGGCATATGCATCAATAAGCTAGAGGAGTGTCTGGAATCTATGGGGTGCAAGGGCACCAAGCTTGCTGGTGTTCTCATTACTCTTCTCCTCTATGCTAATGATATCGTTCTTCTTGAAAAAAGCCATGATGACCTTTACAAGCAGCTCCATATTCTTCATGACTACTACTCCAAGATGGGTATGATAGTTAATACTGACAAGACTAAATTCATGATCATTAAATCAAAGAAGATCACCCATGGTAGTTTCTTGTATAATAACCAGTGCTTAGAGCAGGTTTCTTCTTATAATTATCTGGGAATTGACTTCCCTCATCATCTAAACTGGAATTATAGCAACGAGAAAAGGATTATTGGGGGCCGAAAATCTTATTATGAGTTTGAAAACAATTGTAAGTCAGTCGATATTTACATTTGGAGTAAAAAGAGGTTCCTCTTCAAGACCCTTGTCACCCCTGTTGTCTTATACGGATGTGAAGTTTGGGGTTGTAGTATATCTAGAGAGTCATGGATGAAGATTGAGATGATTCAAAAGAAATTCATAACCTACAACCTTAAGATCAAGGGAAATACTCCCTATCCTATCCTCTTGATCAAATCTGGTTTCTCCCCCATTGAAAGTATGGCTATGTTTAGATATCTGATGTATAAGAAGAAGCTTGATAACATGGAATCAGAAAGGCTCCTTGAAATTGCTTATAACTGTAGTCAAAACCCTCACCTTCGCCTCAAGCATGGGTGGCATAAGGATGCCCAGTCCTGGCTCAACCATTGGGGAATTAAGGAGGAGCTCAGTATGGGAAGAAAACATATTATCAAAAATAATATTACCTCCAATTTTAAGGACAAGTTGTGGGAGGATTAGGAGCTGGAGGGTAAAAGGAAGCTAAGATACTGTAAGGAAGTGATCAACCCCACCGTTGATAATCAGAATTATCTCTTTGTGTTTTCCAGTAATACGAAAAAAATAGACATCGCTACGATAAGAACTAATTCCCTTGAGCTTCGGAGTGAGACCGGGCAGTAGTCTATTCCCAAGACCCCTTGGAACGATAGAATCTATTAGATTTGAGATTCCAAGCAAGTGGAAGATGAAAAGAACTTCCTTTTAGGCTACACGACTCTTACTCACATTCGCACTCAATTCCCTACTACCTGCCACACTTCAAATCTTCTTTACCTATTAAGTCATCCCACCTATAGTGATCTTGGAGCACTTATTTCTCTTCTCTTTGACCATAGAAACAAGATTTGAAGAATCAAACTTAGATTCTTTCTCCTCTCTTAAGGTCTGATAGATAACATTGGTCTTAACAGAAGGTAACCACCACCACCATCATCATCATCATCAATATAATAAATGTAATAAATTATTTTATGTATTAATTTTATATGACATATTGAATTGATTTGATTTATAAAATAAGAAGAAATAATATATATATATATATATATATATATATATATATAAAATGTTAAATTTAGATTATAAATCAAATAAAACTCATATATTTCTTTCTTTGTTATTAATATTATAATAATAATATTTATAGATTTTATTTATTATAAAATTACAAGCTTGTATTTTTATTATTTTTATTTCATATGTATAGATATTATTTTATAATTACTTTGAAAATGTAATATTAAATCAAATGAGATAAATATATAATTTAAAAATAAATATATCAAAATATACAAATATAATATTTATTGAAAAGTTTGTAAAGACATGAAGATTGTTTTTTATTAACATTACAATAATATTATTTATAGATTTGATTTATTATAAAATTACAAGTTTATATTTTTATTTATTTTTATTTCATATATATATAATATATTTATAGATATTAATTTATAATTAATTTGAAATTGTAATATTAAATAAAATGAGATGAATATATAATTTAAAAATAAATATATCAAAATATATATTGTTTGTAAAGACATGAAGATCGTATAGCAATATGTATTGTTTCTTTCAAAAAAATATGAAATGACAATAATAATATTTTATTCAAAAAATGTGTTGTCATTTATTATGAATACTTTACTTTATGACATTAAGAGTAGTTAGAGTAGTACCATGGTTAACCACGAGTTTTTATCTACCATTGAGAATGTGACAAGTAAGTACATTTAGTTCAAGCAGTGCCACCTCAACCATGGAGGATGATGTCATCCGCTAAAATGTGACTGGTTCTCATAAAGTGAATTTTGACTGTATATTTTTCTTAAGAGGCCAATTTTTGACATAAAATTTCCTCTAATGACTTTTTTTATCTTCTTCTTTTTAAATTCTTATCATTTTAAATTTTTGATAAAATTTCAGTTTTTATTTTAGAATTTGTATTTTTTCTTTTCGAATATTATATATTAATTATTTTAATTTTGTTATATTTTTTAATGGTCTAAATTAAATTATTTTTCATGTTAAATTTAATAATAATAAAAAATCGTTCTTAGCCCTCAAGTAGCTCTATTGGCGATGGTCGTGAAAATGAAGTATTTTATAACATGAGATTTTAGGTTTTAAATCCATCGAGTTTACCCCTAGGCCGCATGATTCATGTAAGGGTTATAATGGTAGCCATTGAAATAGACCCCTTGCCATGTGAGTATGATACGAGTTAGTTGTTGATTCCTCTAATATTAAAAAAGCATTAAAAATTTAAAAATTAAAAATTATTCTTGAAATTTATTTATTACTTAAAAACATTGTTTTTATTTCATAGTTTGAACTTTTTGTTGGGTTGCCAAATTTACATTCTTTTAACCATCAAAGTCATTCCATTGTGATTATCCTTTCAATTATTCATTTCCATTTCATCACAATCCTTCGTAACAAGCCTTAATAAGTTCATAAGAATCAAGTAGTCAATTTTCATACATTTTTTTTGTTTTTAATGAATTAATTAGGATTTTGCTTGGTTTTACTAATGACAATTTGACAATTCAAGTTTATGTAGTTTACTCTAAGTTTCAATAGCCATATTCGCGATTGAGCTATTAACACCATTCTAGAAGGAAATTAGACACATGGTTTTTGTTTCTAAAACCTCCAATATGGATTTGTTTTGGTCAAAGCTTCACACATGAGATCAAAAGAAATACACAACGATTTTGACAAGTCAACTGTAGACGTACATTTTCTGAGAAATGAAAACGAATTTTGAAAAGTCAAAACTTGAGTTTTTTTCAGAATGAGCCCATTTAGGCTCCACGAAAGTGGTTTCCTCCAATTGTGAAGGTTTCTGTATAATTTCCTGGTTCTTTGAACCCCATTTTTCTAGATTTTGTGGACAAACGTTTTTTATTATTCAATGCCGAACTAGCAAAGGATATGGTCAAAGGTGCATCGTATCAAAGATTTAGAATTCAAATTATCATCCATCTTTTCAGATTTCTAGCATTTGAAATAGAACTAGAAGAAATAGATGTCACTCATACTCATATTTTCTAGAAGTCAATTTTCCAAACTGTTATTATAAAAAATTTATAAATATGCTTCAGTGAGAAGCAAACGAGGAATTCAGATATTACTATTTTCCTTTGAATTAATCTGGCTCTTTTGACTACGCATTGTGTTGTTGATTAAATTCACTTCTATTGTGATTACACTTTAATTGAAAGAGTTCATGTTTGATCCATGAGCTATTTGAGTAGTTGGATCCCCCTCCAGCAGAAGGGCCCCCTATGGGCTACAAGAGTGTAAACTAAACTCTTTCCCATTTGTCTATTGTTAAATTTTAATACTGTCTTATGCTTTGTTTCTTGATAACACTCCTTGTACAAATTTTATCACTAATTTTCGTTGTTTCTTGCAAACATCAAACACTTTAATAAACCCTTGAAAACCAAAATAACATTTATTAATTGGATTTTTTTATCAATTTTTGACTTCTAGTTATAATCATTTTTAGTCCCATATTCATAGATAGGTTATGAATTTTTGCACAATATCAGAGTCTTACCATAATTTTTAAAATGAGAAAATTCAGAGTTACATGCACACACCAAATATTTCCATTCATTTTCATAGTCATTTACTTCGAGTTTTTTGCAAGATAATTTTAGCTTGTCATCAAAGTTGATAAAATAATGTATATTGCTTTTTTTCTTTCTCATATATCAAAGTTCAAAAAATAAAATGCAAGATGATTGTTTTTATAGATCAAATCATCTTTTATCTTCTTTAGAATAATATTTCAATTTTTGATAGAATACATTATCTTTATTATTCATAGATTAGAATTTGAAAATTTCCATAAAATGCTCTGTTTCATTGCTTTCTAGAAATAAGGGTTGTTGCTCTTAGATCAGATTGATCACTTTTATAGAACAATAATTTTATTTGTTTCTTAGAATAAATTATTATGGTTTTAATAAACAGTTAATTGTTTTCACCACAATGTGTGTGTACCTTGCTTATAACTCATCTTGTAAGTAGTATTTATTCATACTTTTTATAACAAGCTTTGCGTCTTTTAATTGTGCATGTTGTAATCATTTATTGTTTCTAATAAAATAATTTTCTTTTAGAATTAAGATTGAAAGCCGATCTCCTAGCACATACTATCTAGTGTACTTCACAAGTTTACAAACCAGGATTGAAATTTTAATATAAGTAATTTAACTTTCAATTAGGTTACCCAACATCTTTTGTGTCATTTCTAGGGAAGTATACATAGGCATTATGTTTTAATTTAGAATGTATTTTTATTTACACAACTTTGGATAGGAGGAGCGGTAAGACGAGAGGTAAGAACTTGTGCATCGTGATTGTGGCATTATTCCTAATTGGAGTTGTTCAATTGCATCGAATTCCTAGTTTCATTCATTCTTAGATACATAAAAGTTTAATTTCATTCATTTTAGAGTGCATTCTAGAGGTAGATTCATTAGAGGGCAAAATTTAAAAAAAAAATCAATTCCACAATCACCTGTCATTCCCACTAGATCATGTGGTGTAGTAAGAACCACATCACCATACAAATCATGAATTCCTACTTTTGTAGGTAGAAGAATACAACCTCCTGCAAGTAGAATAAGTGGCAGAGAAGGTAGAATAAATGGATGAAAATGATGATAATGAAGAAGATCCTTTTGGATTTCCCATCCAAGATACTAATATAAATTTTCATATGAATAACATCCCTCCATCCATACTTTCCAATTTCCATGGTATTAGATCAAAAGACCCGGAAACCTTTATTTTTGAATTCGAAATACTTTGTTGATCCCATGGTTACTTATTAGAAACTCAAACATTGAAATTTCTTCTGACAACATTGAAGGATAAAGCTCTTAAGTGTTTCATGAGTTTAGGGACTGATTCAATAAGGTCATAGGATGATATGAAAAGGATATTTCTAAGAAAATATAAATGCTATTGCATACATCATGATCTTAAAGAAGAAATTTCTAAAATGAATAAAAAAGAAAGTGGGGGCCTTGAGGATATAGTAGAGAGATCTATGAATAATGTTAAGAGGGAAAATTTGCATAAATTAGGATTTAATACATTAAAAACCCTCTTAATTAGAGAAATTAGAGATGATTGGATTGTTCTCCTTAGTATTATGGGTAAAGGATATGTTTCTCAATTATCATATGAAAATATTTGTGAATTATATAAGAACATATCAAAAGGAAAAGAAAAGTATGACATATCCCCTCAAGATTCAATTATGGAAAGAGTAGGTAAGTTGGAATCAGGGCCAGTAATTCGATTTGAACTTGGAAATTTTCTATATATTCTTGGTAATTTAAGTGAACAAATTGTTGTGCTAAGAATGAAAAACAAGGAAAAATCTTAGAATGCTACTTTGTCTATAATTTTTCCTAAATGTAGAAAGACACATGCTTTGCATGAATGTCCACTTGATAACATTGAAATTGGTGTCATCTATGTAGAATGACATAGCACAAAATATTTCCCATAATTACCAAGGTTGAAGGAATTTTTCTGCAAGAAAAATGAATTAAAAAAACATCAGAGTAGTTCTATTATGTAGCTCCAAGAATACCATGGCAACCTCATCAACCTGATATGATGCAAGATCCTAATTCACAATTTCAAGGTTATGCACACCAATCTCAAAGTAATTGGAACACACTTTCCTTGGAAACCTTAGCCATCTCAATCCCAACCTCAAAACCAATCTTAGCAACAAGGTTGGAAAGGGTCTTACAAAATAAATCCACCATGTCCTGAATATTTTCCTCACTATCCTCCATACCAAACTCAATACTATCCATACCATCCACCTCCACCACAACCTCAATTACACCCAAAGTTGACTTATGGTAAACCAATCCAATTACCAGCTTCTCAACTACTCCAAAGACCCATTCCCACTCAACTACTTACACAACCATTTCTGAGCCCTAACAATAAAATACCTCAAACCACTTACAATGTTGGGGTACAAAATTTTCAAACAACTCCTCTTGATCTAAATGATATTCATCTTAGATCAAGAAGGGTATTACAAAACTAATATTCTCCTGGTATTATTGAGGAACAACATCTAGAAGAAGAAGATCCAAAGGAGAATAAATAGTCGTGGACCAAATTTGATGGAGAGAAACCATTGGAACCTAATATTGAGGAATTTATACTATGCATATCATTAGATCCTTTATGTGTTCAAGAAACTAATGAAAAAATAGTAGAAGATCTGAATAACATGTCAAAATAAGACATACAAAATGATCCAAATGAAAAAGTGAACCAAGTGCATCACAACTATATTGAAATTTGGTTTCAAATAATATTTAAGCAGGAGACACACACTCTTATTAAACAATTCTTGATATCATCTCAATCAAAGTAGTTGGTCTCTCATATTTTGGTATATATCAAAGCATATCTTTCAAACCTGCATATGATTTTATTTTTCACCATGTTATGCACATGGCTCCATTGGAATTATTCCTCTACTTGAAAGATATTTTCTATTTCAAGTAGAGTAGGATAAAAAAGGAAAAGAAAAGAAAATAAAAAATAGTAAAGAGAAAAAAATAAGTCCTGTTGTGAAAACCAATTTACTAGCACAATTAGACACGAGCTTTACTTGAAAACTAGGAAACTCATGAGAAAAGTGCACACTAAATTTTGTAATTTCATGTCGGTTTCAATATTTTATTATGGTTCTTCAAATCATTTTTGGTTTTATGCTCGATTTATATGACGTGGGATTCCTTAAGGCCCACCTTCCAATGGATCTTGTCCCATCGATTTCAACACCTTATTTGGGACCAATATTAGAGATTATTTTGAGAACCTTGAAGATTGCATACATTAATGGAAAGCCTCATTGCTAGCAACAATGAGATTAAAACAATGTCTCTTGATTATCAGATATTGCATGTGACTCAACTTCATCACATTCATTTCTACTTGCTAACATGCACTTAGCTACCTTGACACTCATTTACATTATTGGTGAGTTGTCTAACATTGGTTAATGATTGTCATTATTTATCGATAATCCAATTATTTATTTCCATGCTTGACTTCGGCACATTCATTCACATGGTAAGAATTGTGCCATGGATTTTGGTTGTGATTAAGACTATATTGTTTAATGAAATCAACAATAACTTGCAATAGTTCATTTTCTTTTACTTTTCATAGCATGTTCATCTTTTGTTCCAAAAAAGATTTTCATTCAACAACATCATGATGGGAACTACTACAACTCTTCTTCATTCATTTTATTTTCCAACAAATCAATAAAATTAGATCAATTGTAGTGAACATGTATCATATTTCATGGTCTCTATTTCAACACTCAAGACACAGTTCAAATTAGCAAATCATACTTAGACAAGACAACTTTTCAAAGAAAAATAGAAACAACTATGGAAATTTATAATTTATGTAGCTAGTGTTGTAGTAGCATGTTTTATGTCTATAGCAACATGTTCAGATGTTATTTTTGTGCACAAATTACAAGAAAATGTAGTTGAAATAAAAAAAAAAACTAAGACATGGGCTTTTCTCAGAGTACGATAAGTTGAGCTAAATGCGAGCCAAATTCCAAAAAAAGATAATGTTGAAGGATATTTGATTGAGTTTTTAAGGCATATTTTTATTTTTTCATTAGATAAATTTTGAGGTAAAAAATGGGTCTCAAAACAAAAATGTACAGCCAAATCAAATTTATAGTTACCAATAAGATTCAAGATGATGATGTCAACCATGGGGGATGATTCACCATTTTTGGAGTAAAAAAGTAAAAAGATTAAAAAATAAAAATAAAATAAAAAAACTTCTTTTTCAACTTATCTCCCTACGGTTTTAATCAAATTTTGAGTGGGAGCACTTTTTGGATGTACAATTTAATTTCTCATCCAATGAATATCCATGTTACATACTTTTGACAGACCCTTCTAACAAAAAACTAGAAATACATGAAAAACATGATTGCAATCACATTTTTCATGCATTTCTCATTTTTCATATAGCAGGGTCCATCTAAAGTAGGAAACATAGGTACTTCTTGGATGAGGAATTAGATTTTACATCCAACGAGCACTCCCAATTGAAATTTGAGTAAAACCGTAGGGAGACAAGTTGAAAATATGAGTTGAAAAAGTAGTTTTTCTTTTTTCCTTCAAAAATTTGATGATGTAATCTAATATTATTTTATTATTTCTACTATTATATTGTATTGTTACTTCAAAGACCCATTTTAGACCTCAAAATTTATCTAATAATCAATGTGCACAAATGAGGTCATAATTCGATATTTTTGCATATCAGCCTCTTTTCTTCATCAAAATTGGATTGTAAAGGCATGTTATGATAAAATATCTAATAATACATTATTTCCCTTTTGAAGCACTCAGTTTTTCTTTAAAATGAGTTTGTGGCATATACATTTGTGTAACACTGGATGGTGTGAAAGTTGTTTTTAGAATCATCAACAACTCAAGATTCAATAATTAGCTCACTGGTAAAATGGTTCTATTTCAATGCCTACAACTCCTAATTTAATATTCCAACCTCTGCCAAAGGAAAATTAGAGGTAAAACCATGTATAAAACTTTTTAATTTATTAAAAGTTTAGGAAAGTATGACAAATGATTAGTGAGGCTAATTATTCACTCAGTCATCTTTGCCAATTTTCGTGCCTTTCATTTCATAATTTCTACATTTCCCATACCTTTCACTTCATACTTCCTACATTTGTATTCACCCTATATTTTTTATACTTCTTTTCACCTAAGATGTTGAGTTTCCACTTGAAGTGCATTTACATGAAATTGTATAAGATTGATTGCTTGTTGGAAAATTAGCTCTTCCTCTCATAAGTGTGATTTTTGCCTACTAGATTGGGTATTTTTTTTATGAGAGGCATGAAGTTGGTTTCCTTTAAAGGTTTTCATGCTAAAACAATAATAATAAGGGCCAACTCTAATTCAATTAAATGCAATAATTCCTCAATATTTTCCATAAAATTTAACATGCTGCTATAATATGCATTCCTGAGGAAGTGCATACATTATTCAAGTAGGTCTCATAAAGGTGCTTCACTCAAAAGGAGAAATTTATAATTGATTGTTGGAAAAGAAAACTTGTTGATTTGGTATTTGTTTTAATTGATCATGTGGAGGGAATTTCTATAAGAATTTTTTATTTTATTTTTCAGATTTGAAGGATTTCATAAAGCCAAGGCTTTAGAAATCTAAGTAATCTCAGTCATAATGATAAATAGAATCATGCTACAAGATTAAGTAATGTTGTCACATTTATTTCCAAGGATGTTATAAACTGTTGCTATTGAAAATTGTTGCCAATAAGCCACATTTTGTTTGTTTTATTCTCTATGGAATGTCTTCAAACTATTTTTGCAACTAATAGGTATGTTGATGGTTTAAATTTGTTTCATAATTTCACCTTAAACCAAACATTCTCAATAAACCCTAAAATGCACTTTATATATCTAAGTTTTAATGTTGGTATAATGGAATGTCTGCTACTACAATGAGGTAACACTAATTAATGCATTATCAACAGATTATTTACAACGCCTCAAGCTTTGGTTAATTTAAGATTAAAAGGAGAATTTGACATGGTTATCCTTGGAATCAAAGAATAATTTCAGATAATCATTATATGAAAAAGTAATGGATTTCATTGACTTCACCAGGACATTCCTTGAATTTATAAGTAAGCTCATGGTGGAAAGGAATATCAACATCATGGTTGTAGATCTATTCAATGTTTGACTAATTGGATTACTTTTTTCTCATGCTGATTTTTATTTTCGTTGTCCACTCTCCACTTGTTACTACGGAATTTCATGTACATGGTGAAAATTATCTATGGTGTTAGCAGTGTTACGTTGTTTTTGGTAGTAGGAAAAGGCTTGTTACTGAATAAGAGTACTTCACATTCGGTGGAATGGACTACAGATAAACTACCTACTAGTAACAAGTTCTCATGGATGCCAAATTAATTGACCAAATGGATCAAAGAAGTTTATTCAACAGTTGAACAATAACCTATTTTCCACAATTAGAGAAAATTTAGTAGTAATAAAATTGAAGACTAAAATGGAAACATCAGGATACCCTTTGAAGTAGTTCAAGGTAGGAAATTTCATTATTGTTTCCTATTCCTACTTTTTTTTCCTGAGGACATGAAAAGATCTTAGTGTGGGGGAGATGTTAGCTCACCAAATTGATGTTATTTTCACCATCAAAGTCATTCCTTTATGATCATACTTTCAGTTATTCATTTCCATTTTCACCATAATCCTTCGTAATAAGCCTTGATAAGTTCATAAGCATCAATTATTTAATTTTCATACATTTTATTTTCTTTAAATGAATTAATTAGGATTTTTCTTAGTTTTACTAATGACAGTTTGAAAATTCAAGTTTATGTATCTCGGTCTAAGTTTCAGTAGCCATATCCATGATTGAGTTATTAGCACCATTCTAGAAGGAAATTGGGAACGTGGGTTTTGTTTCTAAAACCTCCAATATGGATTTATGCTAGTCAAATCTAACCTAGCCCACACGTGTGAACCTATAGCATGTGATCAAAGGAAATACACAACAATTTAGAACAATCAACTTTGGATATGTTTTCTAAGAAAATGACAATGAATTTTAAAAAACCATAACACGGGATTTTTTCATAACGAGCCCATTTAAGCTCTAGGTGAGATTTTTCCTCAAATTATGGAGGATATGGGATATTTTACTAGTTCTTTGAACCCCATTTTTTCAGATTTCGTGGACAAATGGTTTTAATTATTCAATTCCTAACAACAAAGGATATGGTCAAAGGTGCAATGTATCAAGGAGTTAGAATTAAAATTATTATCCCTCTCCTCATATTTATAACATCTAAAAATAACTGAAGGACATAGATGTCATTCATAATTAGGTTTTCTAGCAGACAATTTCTTAAATTGTTCTTGTAAAAAATTTATAAATATGCGTCACTGAAAAGCGAAGGGGGCATTTAGATATTGCTATGTTCCTTTGAATTAAGATGGATCTTTTGATTCTGTACACATTTTTCTATCGATTAAATTCACTACTATTATGATTTCACCTTAATGGAAAGTGTTCATGTTTCATCCATAAGTTATATGTTTAGTTAGATCTCACTCTTGTAGGAGGGACCCTTTTTGGCTATGTGAGTATAATATAAACTCTTTTTTCATTTGTCTTTTGTTAAATTATAAACTATGTATTATGCTCTGTCTCTTGAAAAAATTCCTTGTAGAAAATTTCTCACAAATTTCAGTTGTTTCTTGCAGACATCAAGCGATTAAATAAATCCTTTAAAACCACAAAGACATTTATTAATTAGCTTTTCTATCAGTTCTTGACTTCATCATTTTTATTCTTAGATTCATAAATAGGTTATGAATTTTCGCATAGCATCATAGGCATACCATAACTTATAAAATGAAAAAATTATGAGTTGCATGCACACACCAAATACTTCCATTCACTTTCATGGTCATTTACTTCAATTTTTATGCAAGATAATTGTACTTTGTCTTTAGAGTTGATAGAATGATGTATACTTTTTTTTTTTTCTCATAGATCAAAGTTCCAAAATTAAAATAGAAGATGATTGTTTTCATAGATCAAATTGATTTTCTCTTCTTTAGAATAAGATTTCAAGTTTACGTACAATAGATTATATTTACTATTCATAGACTACAATTTGAAAATTTCCATAAAATAGTTCAATTTATTACTTTCTAGAAATAAGGATTGTTGCTCTTAGATCATATTCATCAATTTCATAAAACACTAATTTTATTTATTTTCTTAGAATAAATTATTCTTTCTTTTATAGATAGTTAATTTATTTCACCATAATGTGTGTGTTCCTTGCTTAGAATTCATCTTATAAGTAGAATTTCATCGCACTTATTAAAACAAGCTTTTCATATTTTGATTTTATATCTTTTGATCATTTATTTTTTATAATAGAATAGAGTTATTTTAGAATTAAAATTGAAAGTTGATATCCTAGCACATACAATCTAGTGTACTTCACAAGTGTACGGACTTGGATTGATATTTTAATGTAAGTAATTTAACTCACAATTAAAATACCCAACATGATTCGATCTGTAATATCTATATTGGGCTAGAAATTTATATTACCCTTCTTCTTAGCTTGTCTTATTTGAGTCAAACCCCATTTGGGAATAATCCTATATTAAAAGTTAATACCTCTTTCACCAGCATTTGTGCGAGTAGGTCTCAATTTTGAAATTGGTTTCAATCTCCTATGAGTCTCTTATCACACTCCAACTTTCTTTTTTCTTCAAGCTTTCAAACTAGTTAATATTTTTTTACCCAAATTTCTTAATCAGCCCCAAATTAAAAATTATGCCTTCTTTTCACTTGGTTGTTATTACCTAGCCTTGATTTATAAATCATATTTGATATCCTAATCATAACCTATTTTCACTATTAGCTTTTATACTTATTTTATGTTCTTTACTTATCTATTTTCTTCTTGAACATTTTATAATAATTAGACTAAAAGTCCAAAAATCATACCCTCATCACATTAACTTAGTGTGGACAAGTCTCGATGCAACAATTAATCCTAAATTGCCAATTAATGCATCTCTTTACTGATGTTGTGTTGTGGGGCCTTGGTTTATTAATTAATTTCAAATTTGTAATGCACTTTCTCACAAATTTACATTCACATGTGTGAAAACAACCTCCATTACTTTTTCATTAGTGGAGGCCTCCTAATTTTGATTTTGATTGGTAACTCTACAATTGTGGGTGTCATGGGATCCCAATTTCTCACCCGATCCTTCCGGCTAAGCTATGTAACCTCCCAGTTGACTTGTTCCAAATGTTTTTATTGGAACTGATCATAGATTTGAGCATGCACTCACCTAATCATAGTAAAATAAGGTCCTAGTTTTCAAAGAGGCCTAATTCATAGATAATGTTTCATTCCATTTCACATTTTCACACATGTTATCTCTATTTAAAATTTGAATTTGAAACTTGATGTGGAAGTTTTTAGTTAACACACCTTCAATGCATGTACCAACTCATCTTGACTAGAAAATATTATAACTTAAACTTATCACTATTTTTTAATTTGGAAATAAGTGCATCTCGTACTTGGTCTTTGAATTTAGGTGTTTGAAATCATATACCAAACTCACTTGGTTGAATTATTTGTGCATTGAAGTGATAATCACACTTCCTTCATAATGCTCAAAAATCAATTGAACATTACCACTTAGGAAAGAAACAAGAAGTATTACATCTTTATTAGCTTATTCAACTGGACATCTAATTCAAAAATATTTGTGTTTGAATTTGTAATAGTCACTTTTATTGCACCCCATATATGTAAATTTATTTTCATGTAAGTTTGTGTAAAAGATTTAATTGATCGTTGAACTAAGGAGAAGGACATATATTCAGAGTTTGGGGGGGGGGGGTGGGAATATGGATTTTTGTGTGCCAAGAACAGGCCATAACCACCACATTAAAGCCCTTACTTACCACCCTAAACACATTTTCCTACACTAACAAACATCTAAGCCCTTGAGTGGGAAACATGGGGGCGAAGGACAACGCAATCCATATCCCCTTCCTTGTGGATCTAGAGGAGAATGGAAATTTGGGAAGGAAAAGAAAGGTCAACATGAAAAGGAGAAACAAAAACAACATAGGAAAAGAGTGAACATAGCACACAACATGGTGGATATATAAGATAAAAAATAGGGATCAAACACACAATTTTTCAAGAGAAAAACAAGTGGAGAGTAGAACATAGATAACAACATATAAGGAGAAACATTTGTGGAGAGAGTGATCGGTAGTAGATAAATGTGGAGCATGACTCAATAAAAAAAATTGTTGGAAGACCAATGAAAAATATTGAGTTAAATTGCATTGTCCCAAAGCCATTGCTTTCAAAATTGGGGTATCATCGCTTGTGTTATGGTGAGAAGGTCATAAATTGTGTGCCTAATTTTGATTGGAGAGTGGGAGGCTTAGAGGATATTTGAACCACTTAGTGCTTACTGAATAAGTTGATAAACCACTTAGGTGCTTGTTGTAAGGATGAAAATCCACTTAATAGGGTAAGTTTAGCTATTGTGGTGATTCTTGGAAGAGCTGATAAACCACCTAGACAATGGGATACGAGCTCCTATAGCACTTTTCCTGTAAACACAACTAAGAAATGACTTAGATAATGCATTCGATCTCTTCGAAGTGAGAAATACCCTAGACGGGCCTTGGGTGAAGAATGTGGTTAATCACAGAGAGCAAGAGAATCATTATGGTACTTATTTCCAAAGAGAAGTTGATAAACCACTTAGACAATGAACTCCTCTTGAATGTGTGGTCAGTGTTTGGTGTAAATATCCTTGAGAAAACATTCCCTTCGAATTTACATATTTGTCAAGGGTTTTCAACTGCAAGAGATTTTTTTTGTAGCTAGCCTATGGTTGGGTGGAGAGTTGAAGCCCCTCCTTTAGTTGTCATCCATCTGAATTTATTTAGATAAGTAAAAATTTGTTCCTATTTGGTTTTTGGATTGTGTTAACCTTTTTTTTATGATCAATGCTACTATGATCAAGCCTATTCATGTGTGGATGTTTGAATGTTGTTATTACACTTACTACTATATACTTTGGATATTATGGTTTCAATGAATGGTAGCTCCATGAAGCTGCTACCCTATTTATTGTTTATCAGTTATTGATATGCTTTGTGCTAAGTACCTACATGGTTGTAATTGCAGGTTTTGTAAAATTGCCCTAGTTGTTGTTCTTGGATTATAACTCAAATTATTCATTCATAATCCACCATGTTGAGAAAATTCATAACCAAAGCCTTAGGAATTGTGTTGTAGGATTACTTCACCAGTTGGAGGCCATTGTTCAAGCCCTGGTCATCTCCTTTAGAAATGTTGGTGTTCTAGGAAAATTCCCTTGTTGTTGATAGTGTTGGATGCCACCAACAGTAGGGGGTCTCTACAGTATGAATTCCCAACTAGACCTCACAATTTTTGGAGTAGGAGCCCCATACGAATAATAGGCTCGGTCACCATAAATTTGAGATTTTCCTTGGATGAAATAAAAAACATAAGAGAGTATGCACATAACCTTTGAAACAAGCAAGTAATTCAAGTAATTTGATACAGTGAAGCATACAATTACAATTTATATAATTTACTTTCACAAATGAAAGAGGGTAAGTGAGCCTTTAGAAGAAAATTAATAGTAATATCCCAATAAAGGCACACACAAGCGCAAAAAAAATCATTAATTAACCTGTGAAATAGTTCACATAGTAACAACAACCATGAAAGAAAGTAACAACACAAATTCAACAAGATGTATACCAAATCCAACAAAATATTTCATTTTCTTTAGTATGTATGAACACAAACATATACCGAAAACATTAAAATAATAATCTTACAACATCCATAATACATGCATAAAGTGTGTCATATCTAAGAGCTTCATATATGAAGTGAAAGTTCCAAGATACACAATTACAATGATACATCACTAGCTCCAATAGTGGAACATTAAGTCACTATTTTCTCCTCCAAAGTATGATCTTCTCTCTTATGCCAAGCTAGAGAAGCCATGGTGAAAAGTCCTTTTCTTGAGTTATGAGGGTTTATTGTTAACAAATGAGGTGACTCTATACCTACCATGTGACTCTTGACCTCCCTAATGAATATTGATCTCCCATATTCCTTTTGAGCTTCTATGTGACCTTTGAGGTCCTACATGACTCTAAGAATTTCTCAACCTTCCACACCTTTTTCATTTTCTCATTTTTTAGAAATACAAAATTACATTCAAAAAATTGTGTAAAAATACATAGACAAACTAAGACTTTTGTGATTACACTTTGAGAAGCCATTATTTGAAAACTGTGACAAAAGGCTTCGTTGTAATGCATCAATCTCAACTTCCTTTCTTTGTGATATGCATATGAAATTTCTTGAGGATTATGACAAAAATTACAAGTGATTAATTAGGTTTTTAAGCCTCTTATGTCAAATTATTAAACACATAAACATGAATTAAAATTTCAATTTTTAAGAAAACATGAGACAAAATCACCATAACAGCAAACACAAAACAAAAAATGAAGCAGGAGTTCACCCCTCCTGGGCCACATCTCTTGGTCCAGCTTCCAATGGTTGGGCCTCTTTCATTATTCTCAAAAAATGGTGTTTACATCAGGTTTTATGCTCCCAAAAAGGCCAAAAAATGCAAAATAAATCATCTCCCAAAGTTTCTTTGCTATTTTTTCTACAAATTTCTCTTTTTTCGGCCCTCGGTGCCAATTTGCGCCTTTTCGGCAACATGGGGCGACATTTTGGCTTGGTGCCAGTGGGATTCCTCCTGGAAAGGAGGAAAATTGTTGCCTCCTTAATCACGCCAGTGAAGCCCCATACCTAGCCAAAAATTCACCACGTTGTGTATCTATCGCCATTGATCTCAAAATTTCTCGCCAGGTTGACCTCACCTGGGTTCTCGGGTGGTGAATTGAGGTTATGGTTGGGTTGGGTCAACGGAACCCTACCCCAAGTAGGTTCTACTACCCTCCTACAGTTCTGGATCTAGTGGTGGCTTGAAACTGTTGGCAACTGCACCATATGAACACTGGCCTGCTGGTGGTTAACATCACCACAACCCCTAACACAATCCTGCTTCATTTAAAACTTGGCATTAAAATTTTTTCAAACTACCATGTGAACAGTGCTCGAGCACTAATGGTTAAACCGTCAACCAACCATTTTATAACCACCGAGTTATAATGCCATGAAAATTTGGGTATGTGGGTTTTTGGTTATATTATGGTTTATGTATATTCAAAGCTCCCCCATATTACAATGTGCCAAGTCAAAAACTTTAGTTATTTGGGTTTGAAATATTATTTTGATGGTTGATAATACAATATTCCCATATAATTTGGTTTATGAAACTTATACAATGTTTTCGCAACTAGGGTTAGCCCCTAACAAGGGTCTATGGACTGGGGTTAGGGGTTAACCTTGGTCCCAACACCCATTACCAAATAACATAAAGTTTAAATACGAGTGGAAGACTATAGGGTTAATAACCACATATAGTGTGGATGGTAGGAGGTATGGTTGGTTTGATGGATGTCTTGATTTCAACTCCCTGGTGCGTTGTTCAACCTTACCAAAAATTTTGTGGCCACCAGCAGGCCACATGGCAACCTTTGGTTGGTCCACTTCACCAACCTAATGAACCAATGAAATTTCTCCAGTCCAAAACCAATAGAATTGTGACAAAGGGAAAACTATGATATATTGATGGTGAAGAGTCAACATGTACAGTCGGGGTATAGTCAGTAGTACAGATTGCTGATTGTTTAGCCTTGTATCCAAAACCCAAAAATTTTGGGTTTTTCCACAGATGAAAAAAACACAATTACAGGAGAATATGGTGTCATTTTTTCACGAAATGAGTTACACTGGATTCAAAAATATGATATCTACACGCGTGTTCCAGTTCCGAACCATTTCGAAAAAAAATGAATTTTGAGCATAAAATTGATCTAATGAATCATTCCTCCCAACTGGAAGCTTTTGGACCTCCAAAATTTCTTTATCCATCAACAAATAGATTAAGGTACAACTCCCTCACCCTTCCATTCTCTATCCATTGAAATTTTCTTGAATGCAACATTTTGAGATTTGAATGAAAACTCATCATTTTCCCTGATTTTGAAGACCTTGACTTGTTGACGTAGATACCATCTTGCTGCAATTTCCCAAAATATGAAAAAACAAACTGTCCTTGAAGGATCAAACACATTCCCTCCTTGATCGTCAATCAAAGAAAACTTAATCAACCTAAAATTATTCTCACCTTGAACATTGTCAACATGATGATGCTTGACATGTCTAGTCTTGTGCTTGGCTCGACCCTTGACCAAATGTATTCGCCATCGACATGAATCATCCCATTGAAAATATAATGCCTTGTAAAACCCACAAGAAGAAATTTTGGAACCAATGCCCTCTTTTTCAAATTTCTTTGGCACTTGCTCTTTAACCTTTGCACTCTCTAGCACTAGCGTCTTGTTCACATCACTACACAATCGTTCATGCCTATTGCTGTAATTTTACCTCATCTTGTTTACTTCTTTTAGGAGGCAACATGTTAGACTCCTGAAACATCTTATCACAACTATTAGTAACCTCAATGAAATTAGATTTTTCATTTGATACATTTCCTTGAAAGGCCTCATTCACAACATCCTTGTGTTTGAAAATTAATAAAGAATATTTTTTATTAGCACTCACAATTCTCTTTATTTTCCCATCATTCATAAGAGACAAAATCATATTCTTACTATACTCTCTAATAATGTACTCAATCCCATTCTTAAACAAGTGATACTTATTCTCATGGTGATGAAATATTTCTCTCCTATCATAAATATATGGGCTTCCCAAAACTATACCACAAATACCAAGCAGAATTATATAAGGTTCAACTTCATCAAGAAAGTTTTCAGTGATTGCAAATCTAAGGATACACCTCCTTGTAACATGAAATTTTCATTCTTACATACCCGGACTAAAGGATAGGGTCTAGGATGTGGAATGGTATCTAATTTTAACTTCTTGACAATGTCCTCTGAAATAATATTTTCTTGTGAACCACTATCAAGCAGTGTGTCAATCTTGGTATGTTTTGAAACAACACTGATATTGAAAATCTCAATTCTTGTTTCTTCATCTAGAGTATCATTTACACAACTTGAAGAACTAGTACTTTCTATGTTCTAACCTTTGAAACCCATCGTTGTGATCTTTGTTTCATCTCCAGAATCATAACCTAAATCATGTTGTGTTGTTGCAACTATCTTCTCCTTCTCCTTGTTTTTCAATTTCTTGGGTCTCATTTCCGGATGAAGTTTCTAGCAATTATCTTCATCATGTCCATATTTGGAATAATGTTTGCATGTGATTTTATCTTTCTCCAAATTTATGGGTGCATTCTTCTTTCCTTTACTCTTGAACTTTCCCTTTCCTTTCTCTCTAGACTCAAAGGTATTCTCACTTGTCTCATCTGAAACATGTTTCCCTATTGCCTCTAGATGTGTGGCATGTACAAAAACTTCATCTAAAATTTAAGGATTAAACATGAGAATAGTATGTCTTAGGTAACTATGCAAAGCTCCAATGTATTTAACAAAGTTTCTTTAGATGTCAAATCTACACCCAATATTAGTGTTCTTCTCCTAAATTCTTGAGTATAGCTTTGCACACTTTATCCCTTTCCTTGCCTAATTTTTTTCTAGTCCATTATAGCTTTATGCATCTACGCTAATGAATGAAATTGTCTTCTCAAGGGATCAACAAAATAATTCCAAGAGGTTAATAAATTTCCATGTTTCTTCATGTCCTCTTGAGTTTTCGCTTCCCACTAAATAAGTGTTGCACTTTCCAATATCAATGAAGCAAGTTGGACCTTGGCGTCATCATCCTTGATCCTTTGTATCCTACAATACACTTCAAGATGACGAACCCAATTATCTAATATTTTAGAATTTACCTCTCCATCATACATAGGAAAATCAAACTTTATGTCAAGTTTAAAAAATGGAGTATTACCTTGACCTTTTGGATAATGTGGAGGTGTTGGTGAAGAGCTTGTTGTGGAAGAAGATGATGGTGAAGATGGTGGTGAGGATGAAGGTGAAGAGAATGGTGGTGTCAAAGGTGCTTTGTCACCATTCCCTCCATTTCCTTTTGGAGTCTTGTCCCCATCTTCACCATTTCCTTTTGAAGACTTATCTCCCTTTGGAGGATTGGAGCTCTCACCTTGCAACCTTGTGTTTCTCTCCTCATAGAGAAATTTCACCATTTGTCTCATATCAAAGAATTCTTTCTTGAAAAAATTTTCATCTTCTGACATATTGTTAGGCTTTCCTTCATGTGACATACTTGCTGAAGCTTCAGGTACAATTTGAGGTGGATATTGTGGAAAACTTGCTCTCCTTGTCCTTGACCTAGCTTAAGGACTTGAAACCACAAAATTTCCTTCTCCTCTCTTCAGCTTAAACCTTGTAAGCATCATAAACACTTGCAAACAAATTAAACCCTCACAGGAACAAAGAAACCTAATATTTTATACCAAATTGATATGTATATGAAACTGCTTGAGGATTATGATAAACTTTGAAAGTGATTAAATAGGTTTTTAAACCTCTTATGTCAAATTCTTAAACACATAAACATTAATTAAAAGTTCAGTTTTTGTAGAAAACATGAGACAACCTCACCATAACTACAAACACAAAACAACAAATTATGAAGGAATTCACACCTCTTGGGCTACATCTCCTAGTCCAACTTCCAATGGTTGGTACTCTTTCATTATTCTCAAAAAATAGTGTTTACATCAAATTGAAGTGCTCAAATCGCTTCAATGATAGCTCCAATAACTTTAGAACTGTCAAAAACCCCTGTCTAGCCTCTTTTTGCTCTAAAAAAGGCCAAAAATATCTACGAAATCAGATTTTCCATTTGATGCATCTTTTTTAAAGGCCTCATTCACAACATCCTCATGTTTGAAAATTAACAAAGCATAATTTTGACTAGCATTGACAATTCTCTTCGTTTGTCCAACATTCATAAGAGATAGATTCATCTTCTTACTATTCACTCTAACATTATACTCAATCCCATTCTTGAACAAGTGATACTTATTCTCATGGCGATGAAATATTGCTCTCCTATCATAAATGTGTGGGATTCCCAAAACTATACCACAAATATCAAGCAGAATTACATCAAGTTCAACTTCATCAAGAACGTTTTCAATAATTACAAATCTAAGGATGAACCTCCTTGTAACATGCAATTTTTCATTCTTACATACCCATCTTAAGGATAGGGTCTAGGATGTGGAATTGTCTCTAAATTTAACTTCTTTACAATGTCTTGTGGAATAATATTTTCTTGTGAACCACTGTCAAATAGTGTGTCAATATTGGTATGTTTTAAAACAACTCTAATATGGAAAAACTCAATTCTTGTTTCTTCATCTAGAGTATCATTTAGATAAATTGAATAACTAGTACTTGCAATGTCCTTACCTTTCTAACCCATTGAAGTTATCTTTGTTTCATATCCGGAATCAGAACCTAAATCATGTTGTATTATTGCAGTTGTCTTCTCCTTCTCCTTTTTTTTCAATTTCTTGGGTCTCATTTCTGGATGAAGTTTCCAGATATGATATTCATCATGTCCATATTTGAAACGATTTTTGCATTTGAGTTTATCTTTCTCCAACTTTATGGATGCATTCTTCTTACCTTTTCCTTTGTACTTTCCCTTTCCTTTATCTCTAGACTCAAATGTATTCTCACTTGTCTCTTCTGAAACATGTTTCCCTCTTGCCTCTAAATGTGTGGCATGTACACAAACTTCATCTAAAATTGAAGGATTAAACATGAGAATAGTATGTCTTAGGTAACTATGAAAACATCCAATGTATTTTAACAAAGTTTCTTGAGATGTCAAATCTACAACCAATGTTAGTTCTCTTCTCCTAAATTCTTGAGTATAGCTTTGCACACTTTTTCCTTTCCCTTTCCTAAATTTTTTCTAGTCCATTAAATCTTTATGCATGTATGCTAATGGATAAAATTATCTTTTGAAGGCAGCAAAAAAATCTTTCCAAGAGGTTAATACCTTACCATGTTTCTTCATGTCCTCTTGGATTTTGGCTTCCCACCAAATAAGAGTTGCACTTTCCAATTTTAATGAAGCAAGCTAAATATTGGTGTCAATCTTTTATCCTTTGTATCCTGCAATACACTTAACACTGACGTACCCAATTATCTAATCTTTCATCATTTACCTCTCCATCATACATTGGAAAATCAAACTTTATGTCAAGTTTCAAAAATGGAGTTTTACCATGAAATTTTGGAGAATGTGGAGGTGTTTGTGAAGGGCTTGTTGTGGGAGAAGATGATGCTGAAGATGGTGGTGAGGATGGAAGTGAAGAGAATGGTGGGGACAAGGGTGGTTTGTCACCTTTCCCTCCATTACCTTTTGGAGTATTTTCCCCATCTACTCCATATCATTTTGAAGACTTATCTCCCTTTGGAGGATTTGAGCTCTGACCTTGCAACCTTGTGTTTCTCTCCTAATAGAGAAATTTCACCATTTTTTTCATATCAAAGAATGATTTTCTGAAATCCTTTTCATCTTTTGACATATTTTCAGGTGCTCCTTCATGTGCCATACTTGCTGAAGCTTCAGATACAATTTTAGGTGAAATTTGTGGTGGATATTGTGGAAAACTTGCTCTCCTTGTCCTTGACCTAACTTGAGGACTTGTAACCATAAGCCTTCCTTATCCTGTCTCGCGCTTCAACCTTGTAAGCATCAGAAATAAGTGCAAACAAATTAAACCCTCACAACAACAAAGAAAACTAAGCTCTGATACCAAACTAATCTATATACAAAATTTCTTGAGGTTTATGTAAAGTTTTGAAGGTGATTAATTAGGGTTTTAAGCCTCTTATGTAAAATTATTAAGCACATAAACATAAGTTAAAAGCTCAGTTTTTACAAAAAACATAAGACAACATCAACATAACAGCAAATACAACACAACAAATTATGAAGGAGTTCATCCCTCTTGGTCTACATCTCATGGTCCAACTCCCAATGGTTGGGCCTCTTTAATTATGCTCAAAAAATGGTGTTTACATCAATTTACAGTGTTAAAATATCTTCAAAAGTAGCTCCAATGCCTTCAGAACTATTAAAAACCTCTGTTTATCCTCTTTCTGCTCCTAAAAAGGCCAAAACCTGCAAAATATATCATCTCCTCTTGTTTCAACACTATCTGTCCTACAAATCACACTTTCTGGAACCTGTCCTACAATTCCAGGCTTTGTCAGCCACATGGGATTACAAATTTTTCCCGCACTAAAGGGATTCCCACTGCGCTGGGTGCAAATTGTTGCCTAGTTAATTAGGTCGGTGAGCCCACTAACCAGCTAAAAAAATGATACGTCACGTGATATCCGTCGTTGATTTCGTAGTGGGAACGAGTTATCCTGCCAATGGTTGACTTGACCAAGATTTTGCGGTGACCTGTGGTTGGGTATGGGTTGGGTTAGTGAGAACCTACCCCTGACAGGTTTCGCTACCCTCCTATGGTTTAGAGCTAGGCGGTGACATACAATTTTACGACTTGACATGTGAACGGTTCCACAATGGTAACATCACCACAACCCCAAACACAATATTGCTTCATCTAACTGTGGCATCATATGTGGCCCCTGCTGCAATGTGACCAGTTGACGAGCCACCGACCTAACTGTCACCCTGAACTTGTCATGACTGTCGATTTAATATATTCAAATACTTTGGTTAATATTCATGTGACAAGATTTTTGGGTTCAAATATTTGTTTGATCGTCGAGTTAAATACATGCCAAAAAACTTTGGTTATGTGGTTTTTAGGTTTGAAATATCCGCTGATTGAATTTCCCATGTAAAAAATTTGAGTTACACACACACACACATATATATATATAATGGACCAGGGCTAGCCCCTAACCCTAGTCTGCAGACTGGGGTCGGGGGTTAACCCCTGTCCCAAATCCCACTTAACATTAAAAAAAACTTAAATAGGAGTTAAGACCTTATAGGTTAAGAAACATGTGTAGCGCATACAGTTAGAGGCATGGTTGGTTTGTTGGAGGTCTACAGTTCGACTCCATGGACTGCTGTTCAGCCTTACCAAAAATTTGGTGGCCACCAGGAGGCCACGTTGTAGCCTTTGGTTAGCCCACGTGGTGCCTCCTGGTTGGTCCACTTCACCAACCTCATAAACAATAGAAATCAAACAACAAAAAACTAATAGAAATCTGAAAAGTGGCAAGCAGAGAGTGGCTAGCCAAACATAGTCAGCCTGTATAGTCAAGGTCCAGTTTTCAGTATGGACTGCTAACTGTGAAACCCTGTACATCCATAAACCAAAAAAAATTGTTGTTTCCATAAACGAGCAAACACGATTACAAGAGCATACAATGTCGGTTTTGTGCGAAACAAGTTGCACCAGATTCAGAACGATGAGATATATATGTTCATTCAGGTTTCTAACCATTCTGACAACTTTGAATTTTGAACCATTCTCTTCATTTTACCATCATTCATTACATGCATAAAGCTATAGTGGAAAAAATTGTCTTCTCAAGGTGGGAAAAAAATCTTTCCAAGAGGTTAAGACCTTACCACATTTCTTCATGTCCTCTTGAGTTTTGGATTCCTACAAAATATTAATGAAGCAAGCTGAATCTTGGTGTCATGATCATTGATTCTTTGTATCCCACAATACACTTCAAGCTAAAGAACCTAATTATCTCATCTTTAAACATTTACCTCTACATCATACATAGGAAAATCAAACTTTATGTCAAGTTTCAAAAATGGAGTTTTACAATGACCTTTTGGAGAATGTGGAGGTGTTCATGAAGGGCTTATTGTGGAAGAAGAAGATGGTGAAGATGGTGGTGAGGATGGAGGTGAAGATAATAGTGTTTCCAAAGGTGGTTTTTCACTTTTCCCTCCATTACCTTTTAGATTCTTGTATCCATATCCTCATTCTCATTTTGAAGACTTATCTCCCTTTGGAGGATTGGAGCTCTCACCTTCAAACCTTGTCTTTTTCTCCTCATAGAGAACTTTCACCATTTGTTTCATATCAAATAATGTTTTTCTGAAAGATTTTTCATCCTCTGACATATTTTCAAGCTCTCCTTCATGTTCCATACTTGTTGAATCTTCAACTACAATTTGAGTTGAAATTTGTGGTGGAGTGTAGGTTTTAACCCTGTACAGAAATTATCTACAAACAAATCTTAAAATAGAAAATAAACAATAGCGAGAGCATAAAACATAAAACAGATAAACACAGATATTTTCCCCTAGATCCCAAATCAGGACAACTAGCTTGATTTTTCATTATATTCCTTTTAGTGTTACAACACATATATATACATCCGAAGCATACATAAACCCTAATCCATTAACCCTGGATTAGACCATAACCGTAGCTCCCTTGACTGGATCTACAAAATACCAGGGGTCGAAAACCATTGTACCCCAAAACCATGTGCAAACCCATGCACAAAACCATGGGCAAGTCCGCCCACCAGAAAATAAGGTCCAAAATTTTTTTTCCCAAAAAAAATAAGTGTTTTGTGGAAAGAATATAACACATACCCAACATGGAGATTGTGGAAAATTTGTTGTCCTTGTCCTTGAGCTAACTTTAGGACTTTCAACCAAAATCTTTCCTTCTCTTCTCATGAGCTTCAACCTTGCAAGCATCAGAACACTTGAAAAAAATAAAACCCTCACAACAACAAAGAAACCTAAGCTTTGTGGTGGAGTGTAGGTTTTAACCCCATATAGAAATTATCTACAAACAAATCTTAAAACAGAAAATAAACAATAGTGAGAGCATAAAACATAAAACAAATAAACACAGAGATTTTCCCCTGGATCCCAAATCAGGATGACTAGCTTGATTTTTCATTATATTCCTTTTAGTGTTACAACACATATATATAGATGCCGAAGCATACATAAACCCTAATCCATTAACCCTGGATTAGAACATAACCGTAGTTCCCTTAACTGGATCTACAAAATACCAGGGGCCGAAAACCATCGTACCCCAAAACCATGTGCAAACCCATGCACAAAACCATGGGTGGGTCCGCCCACCGGAAAATAAGGTCCAAAATTTTTTTTCCC
This sequence comes from Pinus albicaulis, assembly GCA_034641835.2. Lineage (NCBI taxonomy): Eukaryota > Viridiplantae > Streptophyta > Pinopsida > Pinales > Pinaceae > Pinus > Pinus albicaulis. Next base: position 370,443,129 of record CM076570.1, read on the forward strand.
AAAAAAAATAAGTGTTATGTGGAAAGAATATAACACATACCCGACATGGAGATTGTGGAAAATTTTCTCTCCTTATCCTTGAGCTAACTTTAGGACTTTCAACCAAAATCTTTCCTTCTCTTCTCATGAGCTTCAACCTTGTAAGCATCAGAACACTTGCAAAAAATAAAACCCTCACAACAACAAAGAAACCTAAGCTCTGATACCAAACTGATCCGTATATGATATTTCTTGAATTTTATGTAAAGATTTGAAAGTGATTAAATTATTTATTTAAGCATCTTATGTCAAATTATTAAGTCCATAAACAAGAATTAGAAGTTCGATTTTTGCAGAAAACATAAGACAACATCAACATAACAACAAACACAACATAACAAATAATGAAGGAGTTTACCCCTCCCGGGCTACATCTCCTGGTTCGGCTTCCAATGGTTGGGCCTCTTTCATTGTTCTCAAAAAATGGTGTTTAAATAAAGTTACATTACTCAAATGGCTTTAACAATAGCTCCAATGGCTTTAGTAATATCAAAAACCCATGTTTAGCCTCTTTCTTCTCCCAAAAATTCCAAAAACTGAAAAATTTATCATCTCCCCAAGTATCTCTGCTATTCATTATACAAACCACCTTTGACACCACCATTCTCTTCACCTCCATCCTCACCACCATCTTCACCATTATATTCTCCCACAACAAGCCCTTCACAAACACCTCCACATTCTCCAAAAGGTCATGGTAAAACTCCATTTCTTAAACTTGACATAAATTTTGATTTTCCTATGTATGATGGAGAGGTAAATTCTGAAAGATTAGATAATTGGGTGTGTCCACTTGAAGTGTGTTTCAGGAAACAAAGGATCAAGGATGATGACACCAAGATTCAACATGCTTCATTAGGATTGGAAAGTGCGACTCTTATTTGGTGGGAAGAGAAAACCCAAGAGGACATGGAGAAACATGGTAAGGTATTAAACTCTTGGAATGATTTTGTTTCTGCCTTGTTTCTGCATACATGCAGAAAGCTATAACGGATTGGAAAAACTTTAGGCAATGGAAAGGACAAAGTGTGTAAAAATATACTCAATAATTTAGGATAAGAGCACTAATATTGGGTGTAGATTTGACATCTCAAGACACTTAATTAAAATACATTGGAGGTTTACATAATTACCTAAGACATACTATTATCAAGTTTAATCCTTCAATTTTAGATGAATTTTGTGTAAAAGCCACACATTTAGAGGCAATAGGGAATCATCTTTCATATGAGACAAATGAGAATACCTTTGAGTGTGGAGAGAAAGGAAAGGGTAAGTACAAGGGAAAAGGTAAGAAGAATGTTAATTTTGGGCAACTAGGTCCAAAATCCATGCTGCACTGCTCATATGACAATGGTAATATTTTCGTTGGATTCCTCTTTTAGAGAGGTGCAAGATTGATCTAAAGATCATCTTGATTGGATGAGATAAACATTTATTTTGAATCTATTTTCCACATGTGCAAGGTCGGCTAGATTTGTAATGTAGGCTCACATGCCTAAATATATGTGTCACACACCCTCATTATGGATATAAATTGGAGAGAATTGGAGGTCATTTTATCATCATCTCATCACACATTCTCTCATTGTGATATGATTGGTTCGATAGCCTTTGGAGGTCTTTTCCCCCTCACACGTGTGGAGTAGAAGTCTGGAATTTGCAGATCTGTTTAAGGAACTTTTGCAGCAGTGTTTGACTAGCGTTGACCTTGATCAACCCTTGGTCATTTGACCTTCATCTTCTGCCAAAAATATGATTTTAGGAGGCCATACAGTTGGGCACTAAAATCAAGGAATTCTAGGTTGTTTGACCGAAGCCCTAATTTGCTGGGTTGACTTTTATGCTGCTACCTATGTTGAATTTTCTGTGCTATTTTTGGGTTGAATAGTGTTGAATTGTGATGAACTATCTTTGAGGCATGTGAGTGTGACTCATGAAGGGTTGGCTAACTGTGAAATACTTTGTTGGTTGAAGCATCATGTTGACCGCCGTAACACAACAATATCTCATATCTTTGTTGGACAAACAGAATTGTAAATACGATCTATATTTGGCTTGTCTTCTATTGATCTATTATTGTGTTCTATCAGCATTTTACTTTCATGCTTATGTGATTGCTATTTTGTGTCGGGCCTAAGAAAAATTGAAGTAAAAGTGCATCAAGCATAGAACACCATGGTTATCTAAATTTAACATGGAATCAGAGCTAAGGTGAAGGCAAATTCCAAGAGTCCAAGATGGTGTTAGATGTTATCTCTGAAGGAAGAAATCCTATCAAGGATAAATGGCCTCCTCAACCTACAAGGGTTTCAAGGCTGATCATAAATCGACTGATAAGTCTGATTATCATGCATGGAAGATGTCCTTGGAGTTGGTGCTATAAGATCAAGATGTCATGGACTATGTGCAGGTGAAGATTCAAGAGCCTCTATCAAATGCAGTTGCTACCACGAAGAAGAAGTATAGAAAAGGGGAAATCAAAGCAAATATTATTATCTGGGATTCTATTCATAAGCACTTGGTTGCTTAAATTTATGAACTAAAGACATCTAAGGAGATGTATGATAAGCTAGTGAGCATGTTCAGGGCTAGCAATGCTAATAAAATTCTATTCTTCAAGAATCAATTGAAGAATATTAATAAGGGTAAGGATGAATCTATTCAGTCCTATTTTATGAGGCTGACTGGAATCAAGAATAACCTCCTAGTTATTGGGGAAGCAATATCTGATCAAGATATGGTTCATATTGCACTTGGAGGTCTCCCCTGTGATTGGCATGTTTTCAATACCACTATTGTTAATAATAATTTGATTCATGATTTTGATGAAATATTGACGAGATACACTCAAGAGGAAACAAGAATGATGGAGTATGCCTCGAATGGAAATGGAAGTGACCCTACTGCCTTCGCCGCTCATGCAAAGAAGAAGAACCATGGTGGCTTGAGAAATTAAAACCATGGTAGAGCGGGGCCCAAAGGAAGGAAGGGAAGATGTTAAACTTGTAACAAGTCTGGTCACTATGCAAGAGAGTGCCCTAATAGAAGGGACTCTACCAGGGATGATGACAACAACAACTCGAGAATAAATGGTAGGAAGAACAGGTTCTAAGGAAAAAGGAAGGCTCCCTCTGATCATATTGGAAATGGGAAACCTTTCAAGAGGTCAAGAAATTCCAGGTACGATGAGTCTAATTCTATTGATAATAAGAGAAATGAATTTATTCTTGTATCTACCCTCTCTGCTGCATCTCCCCCCGACGCCTTGGATGTCTGGTTGATTGATAGTGGTGCATCAAAGCACCTCACTGGTTATAAAGAAGCCCTTTCTGATTTGGTTGAGAAGGATACTAATCTGGAAATCATCCTTGGAGATAATTCCATCTATCCCATGAAAGGGAGAGGGTCTGTGACCCTCCAGCTATCTCAAGGTCAATTCCTCTGATTACAAGATGTGTTGTGCATACCTGATTTGAAGAAGAACCTTGTTTCCATTTCGGAAATGGAAGACAAAGGGTTCAAGGTGGCATTCGTTGATGGAAAGGTACTTATCTGGAAGAATAACTTCAAGGAAAATCTTTCTATTGGTTTTAGAGTTGACACACTCTACCAGGTTGGAGGAAGTCCATTGGGGGTTATGTCATATGATACAAATATTCAAATAGAGTTATGGCACCAGAGGTTTTCACACCTTCATTATAAAGCCATTCCCAAAGTAAGGAAGGTGGTGATAGGGATGCCTGAATTTAGAGATGATCGTGAAGGTATATGTCAAGGTTGTGCCGAAGGGAAGCATACAAGGGGACCATTCCCCTCAAGTGTCACAAATACAATTGATATCTTTCATTTGATACATTCTGACTTATCTAGTATGATGCCTGTGACATCCTTGGGAGGATGTTCCTATTACATGACTTTTACAGATGACTTCTCCCGCAAGACCTGGATATATTTTTTGAAGAAGAAGGATGAAGAATTCAAATGGTTATGTACCTTCAAGGCCTTTGGAAAACCAAACTGAGGAGAAAATAAAAGCTTTGAGGACCGACAATGGGACCAAATATGAGTCAAATGAGTTTAATGACTTTTGTAGAGAAGCTGTCATTAAGAGGGAGACCACAATTGCGTACACTCCTGAGAAAAATGGTGTTTCTAACATAAATAATAGGACCATTGTGGAAGCTACCCACGCCATGCTATGTGACCAAGGTATTCTGAAGTTTCTATGGGGAGAAGCTGCGAACAATGATGTACATGTTCAAAATAGATGCCCGCATTCTATTTTGGGCTCCAAAACTCCTGATGAAGTCTTCTCTCGTAAGAAACCTAATATTTCTCATTTTATATTTTTTGGTTGTCCTATTTACTTTCATGTGCCGAAAGAAAAGAGAATCAAGCTAGATGCTTCTGGAAATAAGGGAATGTTTATGGAATACAGTGAAACTTTGAAGGCATATATAATCTATGTGCATGGTCAAAGAGAAGTGGAGATATGCCATGATGTCACCTTCGATGAAGGTGCTGCCCTCAAGAAAGTGAGAAATCTTCCTAGCTCCAAGGAAGACAAAGAATATAAAGAAGTAGGGAAGCAGGAAGAGCCGAAGGATGATCTAATGCCCGATGTTGAAGGACCTATGACCCCATTGATCCACCTCCTTCAAATAAGAGAAGAGCCTCATGTCTTAGGGATACTCTCGCAGATGCCGAGAGACATGTTACCCCAAGGGGGACAAAAGCAAGAAGTCGAAGAGATATCAAGGGTATCCAGTAGCCATGAGTATGATAGTACAATCTGAGCCTGGAACATTTGAAAAAGTCGTAAAGAATAAAGTTTGGAAGGATGCTATGCACGAAGAATATGAGTCCATTATGAAGAATGATGTATGGGAAGTGGCCCCGAGACCGGAGGACAAATCTGTTTTCACCTCGAAATGGCTCTATAAGATCAAGCATGGATCTGATGGAAGTGCTGAAAAGTACAAGGAAATATTTGTTACTTGAGGCTTCTCTAAAAAATAAGGCATATATTATGATGATATATTTGCACCTATGGCCCGCCATACCACCATCCATTCTATTATTTCCCTTGCTGCTACGTAAGGATGGATTCTACATTAGATGGATGTGAAGACCGCTTTTCTACATGGTGCTATAAAGGAAGAGGTGTATGTGCAGCAACCTCTGGGGTTTGAAGTCCAAGATAGAGACACCCAAGCATGCAGGTTGAAGAAATCCCTCTATGAGTTGAAGCAAGCCCCAAGGGCTTGGCATGAGAGGATATATAGCTACTTGATGAATTTGGGCTTCACTCGAAGTAATGTTGATATGAACCTTTAATTTAAGGTTGATAGGGAAAGGCATATCATTCTAGTTCTCTATGTGTGTGATCTCTTCATGAAAGGTGTTGAACCTCTCATTCACCAGTGTAAGATGGAGCTAGCTTCCGAGTTTGAGATGAAAGACCTAGGATTGATGAACTACTTCCTAGGATCGGAGGTCTGGCAGAGGCTAGGTGAGATTTTCCTTTCTCAAGGAAAATATGTCATGAAGTTGTTGAAGAGATTTTGTGTGGTGTACTTTAAGTTTGTGTCAGCACCGATGGAACTAAAATTTAAGAAAGTTGAGTGGAAACGCTGCTAGGTTTGTGCTAGAAAATCCTACTAAGTATCGAAAACTTGTGGGGGCCCTAATGTTCTTAGTGAACTCTTGTCTAGACGTATGTTTTGCAGTGAAAAATTTGAGTCAACATATGGTTGATCCTCATCAAAATCACTAGATTAGTGCCAAGAGTCTGTTGAGATATCTTCAAGGCACAATCAACCATGGGCTGAGATACACTACCAGGAGTTGGAGACTCCATGGATATACTGATGTCGATTGGGCTAACAATGTGGTGGATTGCAAGAGCACATCTGTATGTTGCTTCACCTTGGGTTCTGCTTCGATATCTTGGATGAGCAGGAAGTAGCAGTTGGTGGCTTTGAGCACCGCTGAGGCTGAATACATTGCAGCGAGTATGGACTATTGTGAATTTTTTTGGTTGTGAAAGCTCTTCTATGAGTTGTTCGGGCATGTGTTAGATACCACCATTATCCTTTGTGATAACTAGAGTGGGATTCATCTTTCTGAGAATCTCGTGTTCCACGATCGATTTGAGCATATTGATATCAGAGACCACTTTATACAGGATATGGTACATCGAGGTGCCGTAAGACTTGATCATATAGGAACTAATGAGTAGGTCATGGATATTCTCACAAAGCCCCTGGGGAAGGTCAAGTTCCTAACCTTCTGTGAGAATCTTGGAATTGTGGAAAGACCTTATTCTTAGGGTCCTACTTGAGTTTGACTATGAGCTTTGGAAGCTCCAGGGGGCTTGTGGATAACTTCTTGTAGCTATAAGCACTCACAGGGCTAGGCTTGCCGAACCTTGTGGTGCTTCTACCCCACCATTATGATATTGAGTTGGCTCGCCTCTCTTTGATATTTTCCCTGCACACATCTTACCCATGGAGTTTCGAACTCATGGGAAGTAATTCTCATTTGGAAAATGAGGTGGGAAATGTGGATAGAGACCATAGTAAGACTGATAAATGCATCAAATATTGTCGTATTCTCTATGTCTAGGATGGCATGCATCCAACACCCTGATCTGGGATCAAGTATGATGAGGTTTTATCCTCCAAACTGACTTCAGGTCAGTAAACTAACTTAGGGTTAGTGTGAGACTCCTTTTGAGTCCAAGAGATGTTTTTACCTCTAAGTTGGCTTTCGGTCAACTGAGTGTGATGTCTTTGTGACTCACTTTTTTTTTTAAAATTCAGCAAAGAGAGTTACGGCATGATGACACACGGTGTTTTCTTTGGTACATGATGGATGTCACTTGTGGACAGATGGAGTTCTCCCTAGTTGAGAGGGAGTGTTAATTTTGGGAAACTAGGTCCAAAATCCATGTTGCACTGCTCATATGATGATGGTCATATTTTTGTTGGATTCCTCTTTCAGAGAGGTGCAATATTGATATAAAGATCATCTTGATCAAATGAGCACAACATTTGTTTTGAATTTATTTTCCACATGTGCAAGGTCGGACAAATTTGTAATGTAGGCTCACATGCTTAAATAGATGCATCACACACCCTCATTGATGATTCTAAATTGGAGAGACTTGGAGGTCATTTTCTGATCATCTCATCACAAATTCTCTCATTGTGATCTGATTGGTTCGATAGCCTTTGGAGGCCTTTTTCCCCCCAAACATGTGGAGCAGAAGTCTGAAATTTGCAGATCTTTTTAGTGCACTTTTGCAGCAGCATTGACTAGCATTGACCATGATCAACCCTTGGTCATTTGATCTCCATCTTCTGCCAAAAATCCTATTTTAGGAGGTCATATAGATGGGCACTAAAATCGAGGAATTCTGGGTTGTTTGACTGAAGCCCTAATTTGTTGAATTGACTTTTCTACTGTTGCCTGCATTGAATTTTGTTGTGTCTTTTTTGGGTTGGCTAGTGTTGAACTATGATGAACTGTCTTTGAGGGCTATAGGTGTGACTCATGAAGGGTTGGTTGACCGTGAAATGCTTTGTTGGTTGAAGCATCTTGTTGACTGATGTAACACAACAATATCTCATATATTTATTGGACAAAATGAATTGTAAATCTAATCTATATTTGGCTTGTCTTCTATTGATCTATTATTGTGTTCTATCAGCATTTTACTTTCATGTTTATTTGATTGCTATTTTGTATTGGGCCTAAGAAAAATTGAAGTAAAATTGCATCAAGCATAGAACACCATGGTTATCTAAATTTAACAAAGAATGTGTCCATAAAGTTGGAGAAAGATAAAATCACATTCAAACATTATTCCAAATATGGACATGATGAAGATCATTGTTGGAAACTTTATCCATAAATGAGACCCAAGAAATTGAGAAACAAGGAGAAGGAGAAGACAATGACAACAATAAAACATGATTTAGGTTCTGATTTTGGAGATGAAACAAAGATCAAAAAAATGGGTTGGAAAGGTAATGACATTGCAAGCACTATTTATTCAACTTGTCTAAATGATACTCTAGATGAAAAAAAAATAATTGATCTTTTCCATATTAGATTTTATTCAAAGCATACCAAGGTAGATACACTGTTTGATAATGGTTCACAAGAAAATCTTATTTCAGAGGACAATGTGAGGAAGTTAAATTTAGAGACCATTCGACATCATAGACCCAATCCTTTAGGTTGGGTATGTAAGATTGAAAAATTTCATGTTACAAGAAGGTTTATACTTAGATTTGCAATCACTAAAAACTTTGTTGATGAAGTTGAACTTGATGTAATTCGGCTTGATATTTGTGGTATAGTTTTGGGAAGCCCATATCTTTATGATAGGAGATCAATTTTTCATCACCATGAGAATAAGTATCACTTGTTCAATAATTGGATTGAGTACATTGTTAGAACGCATAGTAAGAAGATGAGTTAATTGTCTCTCATGAATGATGGACATATGAAGATAATTGATTGTGAATGCCAGTCAAACTTATTATTTGTTAATGTTCAAGCATAAAGATGTTGTGAATAAGGCCTTTCAAGGAAATGCATTAAATGAAAATATGATTTCATTGAGGTTGCTATAGTTGTGATAATATTTTTTCATGAATCCAACACGTTGCCTCCTAAAAGAGGTAAACAAGATAAGGTAAAACTGAAGTAGCATGCATCAATGTTGTACAATGATGTGAACAAGATGCCAGTCCTAGGGAGTGAAAAAGTCAAAGAGAAAGTGCCAAAGCAATTTGACAAAGAGGGAATTTGTTCCAAAAGTTCTTCTTGTGGATTTCAAAAAGTTTTTCCATTGAAATGGGATTATGCATGGCGGTGGTGATCACATTTGGTCAAGGGTTGAGCCAAGCGCAAGACTAGACATGTCAAGCATCGTCGTGTCAACATTGTTCAAGGTGAGAAGAATTTGAAGTTGTTTAAGTTTCCTTTGATTGAAGACCAAGGAGGGAATGTGTTTTTTCCTTCAAGGATAGCTTTTTGTTCTGCATATTCTGGGAAATTGCAGCAAGATGGTATCTATAATAGTAAGTTAAGGTCTCCAAATTCAGGGAAAACAACAAATAGTGAAGGATTTCACCCCTCATGGGCTACATCTCCTGATCCAGCTTCTAATGGTTGAGCCTCTTTTATTGTGCTAAAAAAATAGTGTTTACATCAAGTTATAGTGCTCAACTCGCTTCAATGGTAGCTCCAATCGATTCATAACTGTCAAAAACCCCTATCTATCCTCTTTCTTCTGTCAAAAATACCAAAAACTGAAAAATATATCATCTCCCAAAGTTTCTTTGTTATTCGTTCTACAAATTCCCCTTTTTCGGCCCTAAGAGACAATTTGCGCCTTTTTCGGCAACGTGGGATGAAATTTTGGCTTGGTGCTAGTGGGATTCCCACCAATAAGGAGGAAAATTGTCGCATCCTTAAACACCTCAGTGAGGCCTCGTACTCGGCCAAAAATTCGCCATGTCATGTATCTATCGTTTTTTATCTTAGAATTTCCTGCTAGGCTAACCTGACTAGGTTCTCGGGTGGTGAGTTGAGGTTATGGTTGGGTTTCATTAGTGGAACCCTGCCCCCAGAAGGTTTCATTGCCCTCCAGTGGTTCTTGCTCTAGTGGTGGCTTGAAACTATTAGAATTTGCACCATGTGAACGCTGGCCTGCCGGTGGGTAACATCACCGAAGCCCCAAACACAATCTCACTTCATTTAAACCTTGGCATTAAAAGCCCCAAGCACAATCTCGCTTCATTTAAACCTTGGCAATAAAATTTTTTCAAACTGCCATGTGAATAGTGCTCGAGATCCAATGGTTAAAACGTCAACCAACCATTTCATAACCTTCGAGTTATGATGCCATGAAACTTTGGGTATGTGGGATTTTTGTTATCACATGGTTTATGTATATTCATATCTCTGCCATATTACAATATGCCAAGTCAAAAACTTTGGTTATTTGTGTTTGAAATATGATTTCGACTACCGACATAATATTCCCATAACATTTGATTTATGAAACTTGTAGAATTTTTTCGGGGCCGGGTTTATCCCCTAACCCTTATCTATGGACTGGGGTTAGGGGTTAACCCCGGTCTGAACCCCCACTACCAAATAATATAAAGTTTAAATATGGGTGGAATAATATAGGGTTAAGAACCACATATAGCACGGATGGTAGGAGGTCTAGTTGGTTTGTTGGAGGTCTTCAGTTCAACTCCCACTGCTATTCAACCTTATGAAAATTTTGGTGGCCACGAGGAGGCCACTTGGCAACCTCTGGCTAGTCCATGTGCTACCTCCTGGTTGGTCCATGTCACCAATTAGAATAAATGATGCAATTTCTCCAATCTGTAGCCAATATAATTGTGACAAATAGAAAACTGTGATAGGATGATGGTGAAAAATCAACATGTATAGTCAGGGTCTAGTCAGCAGTACGAACTACTGACTATGCAGCCCTGTACCCAAATTTAAAAAAAAAAAAAATTGTTTCCACAAACAAACTGAATGTGATTATAGGAGGATACTGTGCTGGTTTTTTGCGAAATGATTTGTGCCAAATTCAAAACGACGAGATCTAAGCAGTCGTTAAGGTTCCAAAAACTCTGACAAATTTGATTTTTGAGCATAAAATTGATTCACCATATCACTTTGTTGCTATTTCTTTAGTTCTTCATGATAGATTTGATATGTATTTCATATTCACCCTCCAAGGGGTATGGATAATTATTCGAACCTTATAATTCAATTTTATTTGCCATCTCTATGTCGAGGTTTAAGATTCTTTTACTCCTACAAGATAACATCTTTGTGTCTCATCTTCAGAAGTGTCCTTCCTACAACCTCTCATTGTTGGCTTCCTTGATGATCATCTTCTCATGATAGGATGACAACACCTACAAATGAAGTTCACTCATTACAAGACAACATCAGTCATAAAATCACTTGGTATATCTTGTTTACTCATGTGATGCTAACTGTGATGGGAAAGTGCACAAGGACTAAGAGAGGAACCTGAGGATGTGTAGTGAATAAGGTCATGAGGCAAGGAGATACGCTTGATCACTGAGACTACACAATGTGTAGTTCTTGAGGAAGAAGATCGATGTATTTCACAGTTGAGTGCTTTAAGGGTTGACAGATGACCCTACTATCCATTAAGATTTTGCCAATGCACAGTAAGGGAAAGGCTAGCCAAGGAATTGTGCAAAGAGAAAGTGTAAGAGACGAGAGTGATGGGCTTGAGAACTATGACTGTATAGTGTGTAATGATTGAAGAGAAGGCTCAAGGGATTGTGAAATTTTCCACTATAAGGACCAAGATATTATCCCACTTTCTACTAATACTACGCAATGTGCAATATAAGGCAGGGTTTATCAAGGACTATGTAGTGGGAAAGAATAATCAATAATATTGAGGTTTTGTGCTCTCAGGTTGCTCAATGCTCATTTGAAGAAGGTTGTCCTCAATATGAGCGTAAATTGTATGTCTAGGAGGTAAGGGTCCCATAATTGAGGCTTGCACATGGGGAATGTGCTCATAACTTGGTTGGAAGTTTAATGTTCTCACGATTTATGCAAGAGGTGACGATAGAGAAGAACTCCAAAATCGAATAAGTGGAGATCGATGAGATAAGAAAGTAAGAGCATATAACAGGTCTTAAACATGATCACACACACATAAACACCCAAGCACATAAAAATAAGATACAGGAGAGTGCATCGAGCTGAGTTACACTTCTTGGCAAGAGAGGGTGCCTTTTGGGTGAAAAACAACAGATCGATCGAGCCATTTTAAGCATTTTATCGAGCAATATTTGAGCCCTCGATCGAGTATTTTGAGGGATTAAACAATGTAACCTGAGGTTATCTAGTAGATCGATTGAGCTAATGGCTCAATAAAGAAATGTTTTTGAAATTTCCCATCAATACGCCCTAGGCTTGGAATAATAAAAGTGACTCGATCGAGCCTTAAAGCTAGACCTAACTATAGGCTAGATCTAGCCTTTAACTTAGATCAGGAATTAAAGATAGATCCAGTTTTAAAGCTAGATCGAGCCTTTATTTAACCAAGTTAAGGAATCGATCGAGGGTTTCTTAAACCCTCGATCGAGCTATCTGAATTTTTAAATTAAGTGCTCGATTGAGCTCCCGAGGTCCTAATAATCACAACTTTAGCACCCCTTCTCTAGATTTCTCTACAACCCCATTTTGTACCCTAGCAGATTTAGGGTAGAATTTTTCCTTAAGTGGCAGAGTTGATCATGTTCAATTTGTGAAATAATCCTCTAGCCAATGGCATATGATTTTGATAGTTTCAAAATCATATGATATTTTTCATCTAATTTATTTTAAACATAATGCTTGAAAAAAGATTTCAAAGTTTCAAAGGGGTTGAATAATAAATCAATAACATAAAATATACACAACAAAAAAATTTCAAAAAATACCACTATATTTGTTTACGAGTCCTCTTCAAAAGGGCACTCTTTGTTTTTAAATTTATTTAAAGAGTTGAAAAAAATATTACGTGAACACACGTGGTTCCAAAATGCAATTAAAATATTACTTCACCAACTTTGAAAAATAATAAAAAATATATTTTGCATTAAAAAGAAAATTAATATGAAAAACTTAGTTATCCTCATTTTGATCATACTCATATATATATATATATATATATATATATATATATATATATATATATATATATATATATATATATATATATATATATATATATATATATATATATAAATTACACATTTTAGACTAAGTTATGTTACATGAACACAAGCATGCCTATTAAGATGTGCAAAAATTTGCAAGGACAAATATTGCATTTAATGGAAAATTGAGAGATTATACAACACTATTAATTTTTGAAAAAATATCATTAGGACAACAAATTAATTCTCCACATATTATCTCTTTACTCAAAATCAAAATTCATAATGCTTTTATGAATTTTTAGGGCTTCAATTCGATAAAAGAGGAAAAACTTGAAATGTCATCACCATATTTGGCCCAAAAGTGTAACCCATCTTCATGAATTCAGCCATACACAATGCAAAAAACCAACTTGCATATAGTGAAACAATAGTAAACCGACACTTATCTCGAAGTGCAACACTTAAGATGCACCTTTACGACACAAGTGTCGACTGTAACCAAAAGGTACGTTATGCCATAGGAATGTGTCCAACACATGTTCTAATGATAAATAACACCAACTAGTGCAAGAGAGTGTGCTAGAGCTGACTCTAGAATATGTTCCAAGGTGCTCTTAATAATATAAAATAAAGAAAGAGAAAACAATGCATGTAAGAGAAAAAGTGACATTTGTGAAAATAGAAGAAAGCATAAGCAACACATGCAAGAATGAAAGCAAGCAAAAACGACAATTGCAAAACATATAGTAAGAAAAAGTGACACATGTAAGAGCAAGAGAAAGAAATAGTGACACTTGCAAAAGCAAGAGCGGAAATTGAGAAACTCACCTAGGAGATGGTGTTGTTGAGAAGTGTAGTAAGAAAGTCTCAATTTGAATTAGCCTTGGTCAAACTAAGAAATTCGAAATTTCCACATCAACAGACAACTTGGAGGCAATTAACTGAGGTGACATGGCTCGTGTCACTTAGTTAGCTTAGTAAATTCAAGTTAAGAGCTTGGAGTTCAGTTTGCATTTTTTGATTTCTAATTTGTAGCAATCCAATTTATTTATTTCCAGTTGTATTCAGTTAAACTAGTTCTAATTGTTGATAGAACTAGTTGGAGATCAGTTGTGTAGTGGGACAATAGTATAACTTATTGATCATCTAGTTAACTGTTTAATCAACCAAAAATAGCTCATGCATGCAAGGAATTCAACTTTCTCAACTGTAGTGGATATTTCAAGGCTGTGTAACATCATCTGTAGACTAATTTTAGTGTATGGGTGTTGCATGCAATCAATGATAAATCCATGGGAATTCCACAATAAATTGGAGGAAAATTCCTAAAAAATAGGGGCCTAATTCTTCGGGATTAGTGCAAGGAAATAGGGGTTCAAGTAGAGGAATAAATTGACTAAGTTTGGGTTAAAGCTTCTCATTGAGCAGAGAGAAGTTTTATTAACTTACGAGTTGAGCTTAGAGTGAGCAAGAAATTGTAAGACATTCTCTATTCATTTATTAATGCAAGAAGGCTTAAGGGTTTTTCACTAGTTGGTTTCCCCTAAATATATCTGTGTACTTGTATATGTCGTTGATGCATGTTTGTGAATGTTGTTCTAAATTGTGAATTAATCTCCACAGAGTAGTAGAGTAGAATTATGTCTCTTGATTTAGATTAAATTTTTTGAGTAGTTGCAATTATATCACCAAATTTATACATTTTATCAGAGCAAGATTCACATTAGAGCAAGAATTCTAAATTTTTTCCTCAAGAGGTTCGAATTTGAAACTTCAGTGTAGCAGGATTTCTTCAAAGTTGGGAGAATGGTATTCAATGGACTAAGATTAGAATATGTCTTGGAAGGTAGCTCGAATTTCATTGCATGGAAGGATCACATGGATAAATTGCTTGATGACAATGGCTTGTTGGAATATGTCAAGACATACACTCGAAAACCAGGATCAACTAATGCCCAGAACCTAGTCCAATGGAAGAAAGATGTAGCCATGGGGAGGAGAACAACATTGGAGGGAGTGAGAGACCACACTGTCTCTAATATCCATTGGAAATAAAATCCTTTCGCAATGTGGAAGGCGCCAGCTAATCTATTTGAGAATAGTAGTGACCATAAAATACTAGTCCTGAAAGACAAACTTCGAAACATGAAGATGCAAAAGAATGATATTATTACATAGTATCTCACTAGATTTAAACAAGTTTGCGATGAGCTTGGAGGGGTTGGTGTGAATGTTGGAGAAGATGGCCTAGTGAGCTTAGTTCTTCTAAGCCTTCCCAAAGCTGGTGTAGCTACCAAGACTCGGTGAACGAGAGGAAGAAATTACTAAATTGGGAAAACTTGTGGTCCAATTTGGTACAAGAAGAGATCAGGAGAAATAACAGAGATGGAATTTCATCCAAGGGAGAGGATGAAGAAATTTTTTCATTGGTTGGAAAGGGAAAGAAGGGAAAAGGGAATAAATATCAAACCAAACTAGAATCCAATCAAAGGGGCAAGAATTTAGGCACTTTTCTACAAAGTGACTACACAAAAAGTCTAGCAAGAAGAACTCAGGAGCAGCAATAGGTGAAGCATTAGCTTCACAGTTTGAGATAGAATTCACCCTAATCACATGCATGGCCAACACTGTGATGGGGAGTGTGTGGTACTTGGACTCAGGTGCCTCATTCGACATGATAGGTTGTATACGGTTTTTTCAGTGACATGGAGGAGAAAGATATCCATATGAATATTGAGCTTGGGGATGACAGAAGGTATAGTGCTACGAGGATTGGTACAGTAACCTTTAAGAGGGAGTTGAGATCTCCTCTTCTCCTCAAATATGTCATCTTTGCACCAGGTCTGAAGAAGAATCTCATATGTATATAAGTTTTGGAAGACCATGGTTATGATGTAATCTTCACTAAATGTAACTATTTTCTGAGACACATAGCCATTGGGAAGGTGAAGCATGTCGGGGTTCATGTAAATAACCTATATAAACTTGATGTGGAAGATTTTGATGCATTAAGAAGTAAGGTAGATAAAGTGCATAGTCCCAATGTTGGTGAACTCTTGCACAGGAGATTGGGCCATTTTCATCATGGTGCCTTAAAAATTATGTTGAAAATAACCATTGGCGTCCCTAAAGGATCAATTGAGCAGCAAGATTTCTGCAAGGGTTGTACCTTGGGGAAGTATGCGAAATCCACATTCCATGATTGAGATAACAAAGAAAATAAAGTCTTGGATAGATTCCACTCTAAAGTTTGTGGACCCTTCTCAATAGTCTCCACTGTCAGACATAAGTACTATGTTATTTTTATTGATGAATTTTCAAGAAATTTTTGGAGCTTGTTCATGCGGAAGAAGGATGATGCAATCTCAAAATTTGTATAATTCAAGGCACTAGCTATAAAAGAGAGCATCAAGAAGGTGATGGATCTTAGGAGCAAAAATGGAGGTGAGTATGTTTCGAATGACTTCAAGGAATTTCATGCCAAAGAAGGAATTTGAAGAGAACTGATAGCTCCCTACAACCCATAACAGAATGGGGTAGCTGAGAGAAAGAATTGAAGCATTGTGAGAGCTGTGAGAGATACGCTACATGACCAAGGACTTCCATTGCATTTGTGAGTAGAGGCATGTAACACAGTAGTCTACTTGCAGAACCAGAGTCCTCATCATATTCTTGGTATGATTACACTGGAGGATTCTTTATTGGGGAGAAATTTGGATGTGTCTCATTTTAGAATTTTTGTAGCCTATTTTTACTACCATGTCTCTAAAGATTTGAGGATGAAACTTGAGTCGACAAAAAGTTTGAGCGTTTTAATGGGTTACATCGAAACTCCACGCAATTATCGAGTGTAATTTCCTTCCCTCATAATGAAATTTGTGCGAAGGGATGTAAATTTTGACGAGCAGAAAGCAATGACATGCTCCCTTGAGAGGGAGCTTCAAATCCCACCATAAGAAGATATTTTAGCTCCAAAGGAGGAGCCTCAGGAGATTTTGTAGCAACCACAAACTCATAATCATATAGGAGACAAAGCGAAGACAACCACTCAATAATAACCATCCAGATAAGTAGAAAAATAACTATGGAAGATGATATATTGGTGCAGGATGAGAGGGAGAATGTGGAAGCTCCCTCAAATTTGTGCAGGAAAAGGAGGTCACCTGATAAGTACACTGGCTACATGACTAATGACTAATCTTGTAGATACTGAGCCATGCTCTTTTGAGGAATAAGTTAAACAACCGGTTTGGGTTGATGCGATAGTGGAAGAATATGAATCCATCATGAAGAACAATGTTTTGGAAATGGTCTGAAGACCAACAGATAAATCAGTTGTGGGTTTGAGATGGATCTTCAAGGTTAAGCATGCAAAATACATAACCATAGAGAAGTATAAGGACAAATTTGTGGCCAAAGGATTCTCTCAAGTTGAGGGAATTGACTATGAGGAAACCTTTGCTCCTATAGCAAGGCATTCATCCAATAGATCAATTCTTGCACTGGTTGCGCAAATGGGGTGGAATATCCAATAGATTGATGTAAAAAAAACATTTCTCAATGGTGTTATTAAGGAGGAAGTGTACATAGAGAAACCATAATTTTTGAGACATTTGATCAGGAATCTCATATGTGCATACTCAGATAGGCATTGTACGGTCTCGAACAAGCACCCCAAGCTTGGTACACTCAGATCGACAATTATATCACTGGATTGGGTTTCACCATAAGTGAAGCGGATGCAAACCTATATCATATTTTGGTAAATGGTAAATTTTTTATCATTTTTTTATATGTTTATGATTTAATATTGAGAGGTGATGAGAAGTTGATCAGCTCTTGCAAGGAGGAAATTGCAAGGGAATTGGAGATGAAAGGAATGGGTCTCATGGACTACCTCCTTGGGCTCGAAGTATGGCAAGGAAATATGGAATTGTTTGTGTCTCAAGGAAATTATTCCACCGAGATACTACAAATATTTTGCATGGAGAGTTGTAATCCCATGGAGACACCTCTAGAAACCAACAGAAGGAAGGAGAATGCCACTTTAGGTGAAGAGGTGATGCTACCATTTACTGATAGCTAGTGGGTTCGCTAATGTATCTTGTGAACACAAGACCAAATATGTGCTATATAGTCAACTAGCTGAGCCAAGTTATGGTTAGGCCAACCAAATTATATTGAAAGGAAGTGAAGCATGTTTTACAATACCTCATAGACAGTACCTAGTATGGATTATGGTACAAATGGATAAAGGGAGTGAAGTTGTGTGGCTTCATAGATTAATATTGGGCAAGGATTCCATCTGGCTGAAAGAGTACATCAGGTGGATTTTTCAGTGTTGGGTCCACGGTAATTTCCTGGTACAACAAGAATCAAAGGTTTGTGGTGCTCAACTTGGTGGAAGTTGAATACATGGTCACAATTCAAGCAACATGTGAGGTGCTCTCGATGAGAAAGATACTTGTGGAATTGTTTGGTCAGGAGATGGGTCCAATTGTGATCTATTGTGATAATTAGAGTTGCATTAAGCTCTCTAAGAAGCTGGTATTTCATAATCGATCCAAGCATGTAGATATATGGTATCATCATTTATAGGACCATGTGTAGAGGAGGATATTGTTGATATAATACATTCCGGCAGAGGAACAAGATGTTGGAAACTTGAAAAAGGATTTGTCAAGAGGGAAGTTAGAATTCCAAAGGTGTAGGATAGGGGTGGTTTAAAATCCCTTTCTTTCTAAGAGGGAGTGTTGATAAGTGTAGCAAGAAAATCTCAATTTGACTTAGTCATGGTCAAATTGAGAAAATTTGAAATTTCCACATCAGCAGACAACTTGGAGGTAGTTAACTGAGGTGACATAGCTCTTTTCACTTAGTTATCTTAGTAAATTTGAGATAAGGGCTTGGAGTTCAGTTTGCATGTGTCGATTTCTAATTTATAGCAATCCAGTTCAGTTACTTCGAGTTGTATTTAGTTAAACTTGTTGTAGTTGTTGATAGAACTAGTTGGAGGTCGGTTGTACAGTGGGACAATAGTCGAACTCAATGATCATCTAGTTAACTGATCAATCAACCAAAAATAGCTCATGCATGTAATGAATTTGAATTTCTCAGCTATGGTGGAGATTCTAAGACAGTGTAACATCACTTGTAGACTAGTTTTGAGTGTACAAGTGTTGCATGAAATCAGTGAGAAATATTTGGGAATTGTGCAATCAATTGGAGGAAAATTCTTAAAAAATAGGGGCCTAATTCCTCATGATTTTCACAAGGAAATAGGGGCTCAAATAGAGTCAAAATTTGACTAATTATAGGTCATAGCTTCTAATTGAGCAGAGAGAAAGGTTATTCACTTGCAGGTTGAGCTTAGAGTGAGAAAGCAATTGTAATACATTCTATATTCATCTGATTAATGCAATAAGGATTAAGGGGTTTTTACCAGTTAGTTTCCCCTAGATAAATCAGTGTAATTTTGTGTGTGATTGATGCATGTTTGTGAATGATGTTCTAAATTGTGAATTAATTTTCATATAGTAGTAGAGTAGAATTGTGTCTCTTGATTTATATTAAATTTCTTGAGCAGTTGCAATTCTATCACCAAATTTCTACAGGTGCATTTACAATCAAGGGTGATAGAGTGATCCTTATGATTAAAAAGTGCACAAATATCAAAAGTGAAAGATGAATGTGAGATGATCTCTGGGCTAGAATATTTATAAAGGGAGAGAAAAAATACAATTAGGGTTAGATTTTGTGAATGTGCTTCGTGCATGTCAGGAAACTAGGAGTTAAGAGTGAAATGACTGCCACTGAGATGTGTGACAGTGCTGACTTGAAGGAGTACACTCTCACTATAAAACTGAGTGTGCAATCACTATATGTAGAGGATTCCATTACCCTGTCACTGGGAACTTCGCAATCAACTATTCACATGGAGTGCGCAACGACTGTCTTAGGGAACTGGACAACCACTGTCTCTAAGAACCACACAATCACTTGCACTATAAAATGCACAATATTCGTAACTAAGAATTACATAGTCACTATCGCTAGATACTGTGTAGTCACTGGAACCAAGAGATGTGAAATCACTGATGACAGAGAGTGCACAACACTGTCATTGTGAAGTGTGCTTATCCTATCTCAGGATTTGTGCTTTTGAAGACATCAGGAGGGCAACATGTGAAAGCAAGTAGATTAACACTTAGAACTCCTGAAGGAAGACTCAAACACTTAGACAACATGACTGAGCATGGCATTAATGGCTTGAAATGAAATATGACATGATCATAAGGAGGATCCAAAATTTGTAGGAAAAATTTGGAGGTTGTTGTATCAACAACAACCCCCGCCTTAAGAATTTTTTGCATTTTCCCTTATTTCCCTTCTATTTATCATTCCTACAGATAGATCATGTTATTTGGGATATCCATGGGTTATAAGGCTCAACACAGTCATGTGTAGTTTGGATCACTATAGGGCCATATTACCCTTTTATAGCATATCATATACATACATCTATTATCTAGGGTTGGTTAAGCAAAGTTCCCTTGAGTACAGCCTAGATATGCACGAGGAAAAATATTTTTTCCATTGGTCATATCCCATATACAACACAACCCACATTTGAGATTCAGGCATCTAGGGTGTGGCAGAAGTACCATCATCTATGGTAGGTCGAACGTGGTTGGGGCTCGATCAATCTATTGAGAAATGACTACATATGGAATCTAGGGGATTTATATGTAGAGAAATGTTGATAGAATAGTTCAAGGTTGAATGTGGCCCTAACACCAGATGAATATGGAGCTTGGATGGATCCATTTATCTAAGATCTGGGGGTGACCAAGTGTGCACACCCTTGTGAGGCTCGGATGGGTGCTAAGCCAGATATCCCTCAAAATGATTAGATGATTCCATAGATTTAGGGGTCAAGGATGATAACAATTTATATAACATTAAAACACTAGATGTGTAGTGAAACAAATACAATGGGGAATGGTTGCAAACCATGAAGGTGGAAGGCTTAGTGGGACTTTGTGCCCAATTTGGTGTGGAAATTCCATAGGGGTATAACAAGTGCCACAAGGATGCCATGTAAGGACTCATCCATGATGGTGACACATATCATGTTAATGTGATAGCACTACATGGGCCACACATGAATGTCACATGGCAGCATCATGATGACGTGTACTTGCGTTCTGATGATGTGGAAAGTGCCACATGGAGCACACATGGATGCCACATGGAAATACAATGATTGGCATGGACCCCACATTATGTTTCCATGGTAGCACCACATGGGAAAAACATGAGCCACGTGGATGCCATGTGAAAACTCAAAGTTGATGTGGCCCTCTATGTTGGGATAAACTTCAAAGGGACATAAATTTTGATTCACGATTCATATTGAGATAAAATTTATATCATAGAAAGATATCTACGAGATGAATGTGATGGTGACATTTGTCTTCAATTTTGGTGACATCGAAAAAACAGGATTTTGCAACCCCACTTTCGTAATAAACCTTGGATATCAAGTCAAATGATCAGGTAACACCTACCATAGCCCAAGATACTAAGGGGGGGTGGCATGGAGTGTTACAAAGTGGTATTAGAGATTAGGTTCAACATTAGATTTGAAAGGATTCATGCACAAAGTTATTATAACATTTTAGTTATTGCATATGGTGAATTTATTTATATTTGTAACTGATGTGGTTGATAACCTTGTTGGAATGCTTACATGTGCATATGCTGAATTTATTTATTTTTATAACCGTTGTGGTTGATAACCTTGTTGGAATGCTTACATGTCTTTTGTTCTATGAGACTAAAATGGATTTTGATTTTGTGAAGAAATTTAGATCGACATGTTTAGTGTTAACAAACCAAGGAAAACAGTTACTATATTCGTGTAGAATTAATAAAAAATGTTTGTGTGTGACAACACATAAGAAAAAAAAAATCCAACTTGAAAGAAAAGAATGAGCAGTAGAATGGTGTAGTAAAGCACAAATGGATCCCAACATAATTAGGAAAAGTAATAAGTTGGGAAGAGGTCAGAGAATAATTCCCCTGACTGGATGGACAATCTCAGGAGCTTGAAGGTTGATATTTAAAATATTGTCAAAGCACAGCAAGGAGAGGTGAATGAAATAATTTTTTTGAGTTTATTATATTTTCAAAGGAAAAAAAACATGAGCTTAGTTCCAACTATCTAGGAAAACATAAATCTAAGAAAAGCTCATCTGAAATAAGAAAGCATGAATTGGAGACTAATAGGGTACAAGATAGAAAGTCAAATAAAAGGAATATATAGAAAAAGGAGGAACTCCACTTATCACTCTTGAGAGAAGGGAAAATAGTCATGAGAAATTATCTAGTGTTGAAACTAGGAGACACTGCTAGTAAAGGAGGAGCAAGAGAAAACTTAACACTGGAGGAGTTCAAGAAAGAAAAAACACCTACATTTTATGGAGAGATTAAGAAGGTGGAAGAGGCATAAGCTTGGATATTGGGAATGAAGAGATACTTCAGAGTACATGACTAATTTAAAAACATGAATGGCAGAGTAACCATTTTCATCTTGAAGGGAAAGGTTGATATATGGTGGGAGGATTTGAGAAATGTCAAGGAAATTAGCTAGAAAGAGTTGTCATGGGGAAGGTTTGAGAAATATTTTTTGGAGAAGTAATTTTCTGAGAAGTACTATGATAGCAATGTTAAAGAATTCCATAAGCATAAGCTAGGGAAACTTACTGTTGATGAGTACACTAACATATTTTTGGAGCTATTGAGGTATGTTCCGCACATCAGAGATGAGAAGGTGAATATTCAAAGGTACCTCGGTGGGCTACCATAATATTACTAAGACAAAGTTGAGTTTTATGAGCCAAGAACCTTAGAGGACACTACCTGAAAGGCCAAATATTACTATGAGCATTCTAAGCATAAGGTCAAGTTTTGAATAAACTGGAAAAATAGAGATATGACCATATTCAAGTTAAGAGGGATGAAATCCTCATGATATAAGCAAGGAGGGAGGTATGTGAAGTTCACCACTCCTGCCAAGGGTGACTTTTAGAAAAATTGACTATTGCCATTAGAGACTAGCCCATTAAAACAATAGGAGAATAGGTTGAGGGGTTGAGGAAATGACCTTTGCAATGTTGGACATGTGGATAGTACCACCTAGGGAGAGACTATCCTCAACAACAACATAATGGAATAAGGTTGTACAATGTGCAAAAGGTAGCAATGATAGACTATGTGGATAAGAGTGTGCCACAAATTTATTCTACATTGTACAATAGGCAGGTAGACCATTAAGCTTTAGTAATTGAGATGGAAGGTATGGTCACTAACCAACCTATTTCAATTTCAATTTCAATTGAACTAGGTTCTAATTTCAACTATATTAGCTCCAAAGGTCATATTGAAATGTGCTCTGCAAAATAAAAATCATGAAAAAATCATTGTTGGTCCAACTGGCTAGGGAACCAAAATATGTGTGACATACTTAGTGTTAATAATTATGCCCCATGTCGATAAGAAACATGTCCACTTTAGTTGCCATCAATATTTTTTCGTTGGGCTCATATGATGTCCTAATCAACATGGATTGTCTAGCGGCCCATAAAACCAAAATTGATGCCTACAACAAGTCATTGGAGTGCCTCAATAATGAGGGTGAGGAAGTGATGTTACAACAAATTAGGAAGTTTGTTACTATCAAGGAAATATCAATGCTAAAGGTGAAAACATGCAGCAGGATAAGATGCACTTTGTTTGCGGTCTAGGAAAGCAATGAATAACAAAACAATCAGAATAGAAGAAAACCTAATATTAAAGTCATTTTTATTATTTAAATTATATTTTTAAATATATAAATGAATTAAGTATTTTAATATTCTTTTAAATACTTAAATTTATAAATAAAATAAATTTTATTAAATAAACATATCAAAATATATACTTAAAATAAAAATAAAAATTAATATATATCTATATATATAAACAACCTGATTTTATCTTCTGTAAACACTAGTATTAAAAATTATAATTTTACAAATACAAGTATCTAACCATATCACTCGTATTTAACTATATTAATTACTATATTCTAGATCATATTCCTAGTCTGTCCTTCCCGTGGACAAATCTAAATAAAAAGGAATATGAATGCTAATGACATATTTTAGGTTTTTTAACAAAATTGGGGCTTTACTCTATTTACTTTATTATTATTTTAAGATGATTTTATAGAGATTTTAAACTTGTTTGTGTTTGTTTGTTTTTTTAATTTTACAAATACAAGCATTTAACCATATTATTGGTGTTTAACTATATTAATTACTATATATATTATAGATTATATTATTAGTTATTTTCTTATGTATTTAATTTTTTTGAGTGTGTATTAATTTGTTTTTTACTAAAAAATTATGGGACTTATTCATAGCTTAATATTGGAAATACATTTTTGTTATTTTTTATTATTATTTAAATTTATTTATTTACAAGATGATTGGTTGAGGTTTTATTATGGGTTATTTAGTAACTTCTATTTATATTAGTTACTATTTTTTTTTTTCTTTTTAATTGACTTTTTTTTTTTTTTTTTCATTTTCATGAATTATAGTTTTTTTCTACATATTTTCAATGTAAGATGACTTATTATTATATTAAAAATGTATTTTAATACTTTTATTTAATATATATATATATATATATATATATAGACACACACACATATATATATTAAATTGTATATATGTTAATATAAACAATATTAATTAATGATATTTTTTAATTTTTATTGATGGCATTTAACAATACAATATTTTATTAATTGTTTTACTTTATCATGAAATATTTTTCTTTATTATTTTTTATTTTAACTAAACTATATTTAAACTAAGGAGGTGGAGATTGGAATTAAAAAGCTGAAAATAGGAAAGGCAAAAGACTTGGTTGAACTTCAAGCAGAGTATCTAAAATGGGGAAGGAACACTCTTGCACCACACATCATGGAAATATTCAACAACATCATTCAACAAGGAGTCTCAAGAGACTGGACAACTAGCCTAGAAATACCCCTTTTTAAAAGTGGAGACATTAATAATCCATCCAATTATAGAACCATTATGATCAACCCTTTGTTTGCAAAGCTTTCCGGCAACATGGTAGAAAATAGAATCAGTAAGTGGGCATAAGGGAAAGAAAAGAGGGCAAAAGGGCAAGCGAGTTTTAGGCCGAAGCATTCTACAGTGGATCACGGCATCACGTTGAGACACATTATTGAGAAGTTTTGGGGGGATAAAGAAGAAGTATTTTTCTGTTTTGTTGACTTCAAAAAGGCATTTGACACAGTCCCTAGAGATAAGTTGTGGCGTAGAATGGAAGAACTTGAAATTTATTTTCATTATAGAGTTGTTGTCCATAGACTTTATGAAAAGGTGAAAGTCAAAATTAGAATCTCAGCGGGTATTTCAGAAAGATTGAGAAGTGACATTGGATTCAAACAAGGTCGTTCACTATTCCATACTCTTTTTGGTTTATATATTGATAAAATGGAAGAGTGTCTAAATTTACAAGGTGGGGATGGTGTTCGGTTAGGGGTTTGTGATAAAACTTCTTTTATATGCTGATGATATTGTTTTGATTTCTAAATCGGCCCATGGATTGCAGATGCACCTATATGCCCTTGAGAATTTTTGTAGAGTAGTGGGGATGCAAGTCAATATTAGCAAGACCAAGATAATGATTTTCTCTAATAAAAAGAAGCAAAGTCAGCATATGTTCTTCTTTTAAGGCAACACCCTTGAAGAAGTAGATGAGTACAAATACCTCGGGATCGATTTCAACAACAAACTTAATTGGGAGGACTGCAGAAAGAAGAGAATATTAGGAGGGTGGAAAGCATTGTATGCTCTTCAAAACAGATGCAGAGAAGCAGAGTTATGGGATTGGAAAATGATTAAAGTGATTTTTGGACTCCTAGTTGGTCCAATGATGCTATTATGGGTGTGAATTGTGGGCTAGCAACACCCCTATCTCAAAATGGAAGCAAATTGAGAAAACCAAAAAACGTTTGATCATGAGAAAGTTCAAAATAAAAAGTTCGGTACCTTATGAGATAATGTTGAGTGAAACAGGAGCAATTCCCATCGAAGCAATTGCTATTGTGCAGCTCATAAGATATCTAAAAAGAATTGAGAAAATGAGAGTAGGTAGATGGCCTAATGTTATCTTCAAGGAAGGCATGAGTGAAAGAAAGAAAACATTGATGAGACAAAACTACACATGGATGCAAAAATGAAATATCTACCTCAATTCTTGTCCCACAAATAGCAAAGAGATAGACAATTTTTTTATGGATAAGTTTTGTAAACAGGGATGGGGAAAAGAGTTGGGTAGAAAGAAGAAGTACTACATCAAAGAATTCAACCCTATGTATGATATCCAACAAAAAAAGTACATTGGGGCTACCATTCTGTGGAGAGCAAAGGTTCTTATTGCTCAATTAAGAACCAACTCGCATCATCTTCGGTGTGAAACAGGGCATTGGAAAAGGCCTAAAGAAGCTTGGGAAGAACGAGTGTGTAAATTTTGCACGTCTAGAGCAGTGGAATCATAAAAACATTTTATTTTGGAATGTGATGCATTCAAAGACATCAGAGAAAGTTATGGGAATATGTTAGCATCGGTTTCTTGGCATTGTCTTTTCAGTGATGAGATAGTTGGAAGGTTGGGCCAGCTCATCATCAATTTGAACAAGAAGCAGACTGAAATGAAAAAGGTGAAAAACAGGGAACTCATAGTCCCATAAGCTATTTTTAGTCTCATGAACGTTAAAATTTCATTTCACTTCATTTCTAAGTAGTCGTACTATGTTAATTGTTTTACTTTATGATGAAATATTTGTTTTTATTATTTTAATTAAACTATATTAAACTAAGTAGCGGGTACTAGCTACTATGTAGCTCCTGTTTTATTGTTAAGATTATTTTATAAATATTATAATTTTTCTCTATGTGTTTATTTGTTTTTTTTATTTATTAAAATTTTATATAGATTTTACTTTTTTATCTATTTAAGTTTTAGATAAAACTTGAAGTTTTATTTTAATTTTTTTTGTATTTTTTAATTGTTTAAATTAGATTGTTTTTCATTTTTAATTGAACAATTAGGATGTCAAAAAAATTAACCCTATGACCTTGCAATAGCAAAAGTGTTTTAACAACTAGAACTTGACCATTTAAGCCAACAATCTAGTTTTATCTTTAATATTTTTATAGACCCAGATATTTATATTAGGTTTGTTCTTTACTTGTTTTATTTGAGTGGAACCCCATTCGAGAATCATCCCATTATCAATTTTAATCTTCCTTTCACTAACTTTTATGTGGAACTGTCAATTTTGAAATTCGTTTAGATAGAACTTATTACTCTTTAAAATCTTTATTTTCTTTAAGCTTTTGAATTAGTTATGATTTTTTGAGCTCAATTTCTTAATTAGCCTTGGCTTCAAAATTAGGCCTTATTTTCACTTGGTTGCTATTATCTTTGCTTGATTTCTAAATCGGTTTTGATATCCTAATCAAACCTTCTTTTCGCGATTAGATTTTAGACTTATTCAATGTTCTTTAGCTATTTTCTTCTTGAAAATTGTATAATGATTAAGCTAAGAGTCCAAAAATTGTGCCCTCGTGACACTAACTCAGTGTCTGCAATTAGTTCCAACTTCCCAATTGATGTTTCTCTTTACTAATGTTGTGTTGTGGGATCTCAATTTCTTAATTGGTTTCAATTTTTCAATCCACTTGCTCATAAATTTTCATTCACGTGTAAAAACATCTAGCATTAGTTTTGCACGAGTGAAGGCATCTTAATTTTGATTATGACTAGTCACTCCTATGCAATTATGGGTTTCATGGGTTCAAAATTTCTCATTTCATCCTTATCTAGGTCACCTCCTATTGGACTATGTTCCAATTTTTTTTATTGACCCTAATCTTAGGGTTTAGGCATGGACTCT
>CM076570.1:370475956-370583213 GCA_034641835.2 Pinus albicaulis
GAGGGGAATGGCGGGAGTAATGGAATGGTAACAGTAGTGAAGGAATGTCTAATCACGGTGAGCGGAGTATTACGGTGGGGCCAAACCGCATCGTAATCGCAAGTCTTTACCATGGAGTAGTAGAGATAAGCCTTAAACGATGCAAAGTGCAAAGCACGGGGAGAAAGGAAGTGATGTGGAAGACGGAGGTGGAGCCCAAGCTTCATCGTAAATCGCAAGATTGTTATCGCACATTGCAGAATTTAGCAGTTACTGCATATCACAATATTTAGGATATATCGCACATCACAGAATTTAGGTTATCGCATCACAACTTGGATTATTTAACCTATGATTTCTTTAAAGTGTAAACATAAAACATGTTGATTGCGAAGTGCGATGGGTGACGAGGAAATGGGTCCCACTATATCGCATCGGCAGGGTTTTAAGGTGGCAAACTTAGCTGTGAAAAGGTAAAGAGTGTGAATGCAAAAGGTAAGGAGGGGGTAATGTTCTTTTTGGTTTATGATAAGTATGATATATATGTATCGAGCGGCCTATAGTTGGGGGGCGAAGCTTGTTTCTTCAACTATAAAAATCAATTTTTAATATTTCAAGTAGGGGGTTTGAAAGAAATGACGCATGGGACTTTAGAAAAATGGAAAGATGAAGGGAAAAGGAGTGTAAATGAAGGGTAGAAAGGGGGTAAATGGAATGGATGAGGGAATTATGGATTTTTCTCACCATCACACTTAATCAGTGACACTTTACTCTTTAAACTGAATTAAAAGGCAGATAGATTCCTTTGAAGCTGTTTTACAGTTAGGATTTCCCTTCCTTTATCCTTCTCCACTTTGTATGCGGTCATAAACCAACATTAGCTCCATCTGGGGACAACGTGTTGTTATAATTTCGTTGAGAACCTGCAGACCTAAATTCCTGTGCTTTATTGGGCTCATGGAGTCGCAAATGCATACTGTAAGCCTAAAGTGAAAATACAACTGAGTTGTGCACTGCCAATAGTATAAAACAGAAATCACTCCCGCACCTTGAAAATTTTGAATGCTAAAATCTTAACTATGTTGAAACTGGAAACTAAAACACACTTGAACTGAAAACTGCAAAGCAATCTGAAACTAAACTAGAAAGATGCTCATAGTACTAATCTTATTGGCACTCCTACCTACACATATTCTGATAAAAATTTATCCCATCAAAAAATAATCAGATTTCCAATGTAACCAGTTAAGAAAATGAGTGCTTAACTGAAATTGGCATCCCATTCCTGTAGGTAGAGAAATGGGTTTAAAACGTGGAAAATTATCTCTTCTATTGATTTCCTAGCTTCATTAATGAACCTGGAAAATTATTCTCTCACTAATGGTTGCAATATACTAACCAAAGGATCATGGTAAACATGCAATATGAGTTTTTCTGGAGGATTTGTAACCAGAAAGAAAACCTCATTCCAAACTACTGCTTTGCTTCCATGCTCCCACTGATTGTATTCAAACAACAAGGATGACTCTTGTTTCTTCTCCTTTTCCATTATAATCAATTTCTCTTTGTTCTCTTCATCATTTCCTTTATCATACGGAGGCTTGTAGGGGAGCTGCAAACTCTCAATCATCTCGGGTAAAGGATATTGGATAATGACAATATGTTTTGTTTCCTCAGCATCCCATGAAGAACTTAATGATGAAGAACCTTTATGATCTTCTTCAAGGTCTGAACACTCAGAAAAATATTTTAGTGGTCTTAAATTAGCGAACCTGGTTGGTCTTCTTTCAGAAAACTTTCTTAGTTTTCATAGGGCACACTTGATTGGTGTTGAATATTTGAATACAACACTACTGGCTAAAGGTGCTCTTATGAATCTAGATAATTAAACTCTGTTTCCCCTGCTTCCAGATAACCAGAATGTTGTTGATTTTTAGTGTTTTTCCCTAGGAAATACTCTCACTCTTCTCCTTCTTCATGGAGGGTAGGCTCACTGTAATGTTCCCGATTTTTAGCCTCAAGCCAAAAGGAACATTATAGTTAGCATATTTTTATTTTTTTGAATAAAATGGGTAAGGAGACCCCATAACCCCTTTAGATGGAGAAATAACACTCCTTGTCTGAAAGGAGGAATAATAAGAAGCTGATTTGAGCACCACATGGTGTGAACAGGATTGGATCATGCTTGATCTAGTCATTTTGACCAAGTCAACTAAAATTGTCTAGATACATTGAACCTTCTTGGACAGTGAAGTTTTAGTGGAGGCTCCACTTGCTTGAGCTAGGTGGCAAGTGTGAATGGGACCCATGGTGAGAGGATTTCATTTTATTTATAAGGAGGACATGGCAGCCCATTTTCATTATGCATTAGCTTATCATTTTCGTAGGGTCTTTAGAGACTTGCATCCCCGGGCTGTTTAGAAGGGTTGTAGAGATCTTGAACCCAAGGGTGTTCCCGGTTAGGGATCCCTACCTCATCCTTAAGGAAGGAGAGGGTTTGAGCTTCATTTCCGCATTCCAGCATTTGGCCAAGTTTACCCCTTCAGCTACAATTTTATTTTGTTGGGAAGAAAATGTTGTGTTGCTGGGAGCAGCAACAGAGGAACTATCAAAGTCATTCTTGGCTTGTTATTCGGTGGAGTTCTTGCACATTATTTGGAGGAGAAGCAGAGGAGACTCTCAGGCTTTATTTCAGATCTTTGGCACCAGGCCAATCATTCACCATCTCTCACAGTGCAGTCTAGAGTAGAAACTGCATTATTTATGTAGGTAGTTGCTGGGAGAGCCATTGGAGCTTATCAGGAGGAGTGTTTTTGAGTAAGAGGGATCAGCCCTTTGCTTGAGAACATTATAAGAGGAGGGCATGAGTATTTCAGATCTGCCATAGCCTCATTCTTATTTTGATTCATTTGCAGTGACAAATTATTTGTCACATTGTACATTTTCCGGCATTTCTAGCAATCTCTCCTAGATTGGCTAGAAATCTTGTATTGGAGCCCATTATCCTATTCTTGGGAATTTCTTTGTATGTATCATCCATATTTCGTGTATTGACATCTACAACAGTAGCTACACTCCTAGAGACAGCGCTGTCACCGCGTTCCATCATTTTATGCAGTTGCTACATCTCTTGTATTTCATGTGTTAATATTTGGAGGTTGATTCCCATTGCATGAGGGGTTTATTCCTCATGATATTTATATATATTGTTGCTGATACATTAATTTACATGATGGATGTAATATATTTCATCTAATGTTGCATTCATATTTGAAGAGTCTAATGATTGTGTTCATGTATTGTTGTAAGCTCTCTCTTTGAGCATTCTTTATAGGATCTAGTTTGGGGAGATCTTAATAACCCAACTAGAGTCATTTCTTTGGGCTCAAATTCTGGAAGAGAAGTATTTAGTGAGTTCAAAAGGGGATCCAAGCCCCCTTTCAGCTTATTTTTTACATTGCCTCCCTTATACAGCGTCCTTGAGGACCATTTTGCATAAATTCCTGAAAAAGGAACATTACAGTGGTATCAAACAATCAATCTTGGCTCAGCCTGTGCAACCCAAGATAATATGCCATTAGAAGGAGAAGCTCCTCATTTAGAAGAGGATATGTACAGAGAAAACAAGAAAAGAGGAATGACAGAAGAGGAGGTTTCCCTTCTTCTTTTCCAGACCCTGGAGGGTATCATTGAAGACCTTGAGGAGATAGAAAGGGAAAATTGGAAAGGTTTTCTGAGAGGGTTTGTGGATAAATCAAGCCCTAGCTGTGACCAATTTGGGTGTGAGCATTCAACCAAACATGCAGATCCACAGTGCAGTCCATTGCCCACTTGTACTACTGGGAGAATGGAGGAAGGAGATGAGGCCATTGGAGGAGCAACGCTGAAACTCAAAGGTATGGCTCATGATTGTTGGATTGAAAATTCTGTTTCATATTTTCATGCAAATGTAAAAATATATGATGCATTCAATAAGGGTCTGGTGAAGAAACTTGATGGAAGTCAATGTGGATCATCATGTATCATAACTTCAAAAACTTTGCATGCATTGGGAGGAAACATGAAACAAACTCCTTTCCTTATTTCCGAAGGGGATGAAAACATGTATGATGGCTTGCTAAGGGCAAGATCCCCATTGTGTGAAGGGCCCTCTACCATTTGTGAATTCATAGAGGTACTTCCTTCAAGAGATGACCAAGAGCTAGGGTCTCTCCTTGATGATGAGGTAATCTCAAATCTTGATGGGGAGGATGAGCATAAGAGATCTAATAGAACTATCCCATTGGGAGGAGATCCATCATCACATGGAGTTGAAAGGGGAGCCATTGCTTCTAATAGAGGAGCCTTGTATCTTTACAAGGAGTTCCAAGTATTTTAACATGTGGGAACCATAGCACAATTCTAGAGTCATATGTAGCAGCTATTGGGGATTGTGAGATGGAGGAAGAAGAGAAGGATCAACATCAAGGGTTTTTACACCCTTATCTATTCCAGAAATTCTTTGCACAAGAGAAGGAGACTGTACAGTGCAGTGGAGAGAGGGAAAAATCAGTCCTGTTATACATATAGTCCACTTTTGAACTTGACGTCTCACTTTATGGAGGCATTCCACCTGGAAGGCCACCTGATCTAGCATTGATAAGGGGCATCTTGTCATTTAGTTCACCACTCTTGGATTCTGGAGACGTGAAGACATTAGAGGAGTCTAGCACAATGCAGAGATTTTGGGTTAAACCCAAGGAGGAGGGAGACACTCTCTCATTTTCAGTATCACCCACTCTCATCAGTTATACTACACTGATAGAGTTTGCTGCAGGGATGGAGGATGGCATCTTCATGATGTAGGATGACTGCTCCACAGATTTGATGGGGAAGAGGACACTTTCTTTGAGGGAGGACTCTTTCATACATAGGAGTGGATGGAGGCCACTCATGCTTACTTTGACCCAACTTGGGAGATTCCTTTTGGATGATATCTTTTCATGGGAGGCCAACTTCCAAAGGACACCATCACTATTTGAGCGTGAGTAGCTGCATGATGGGCATGGTAGCATTTTGGAGGACGAATTTGGCATGGGGGATGTCAAAGTAGTAGGCATCAGCTGAGGGGAGATTCACATGCTAGATCACCAACGCTGTCTATGAGGAGGATTGATCCGTGTTGGAGGTCTCAACTCTTGGTAGAATACTCCCAGGATCTAGATGCATGCATGATTTTGGATGACCCAAATGGATATGACAGGTACATGGTCGATGATATGGTCATCTATTATTATGACAGAGTCTTCTTGACTAAGACTTCTAGTCTCAAGAAGAAACTATTACATGCAACACATGAGGACTTCCTAGCTATGCACTTGGATGCATACTTTTCTTTGCTAGAGGAGTTCATTTGGGAGGTCATTCAGCATGATATATATCAGCATATGGATAGATGCATAGGTTGGATGATTTTGAAGAGGTTGGCACAACCATTTCCCAACTCATTGGAGGTGAGGGAGAGCATTCAGATGAGCCATTTAAGCTCAAGGACTGGAGTACATGGTAAAGGAGGTATATACTCTCATTTTGATTTAACTTCCTTTACTTTATATGAGCAGCTTGATGAGCTAAGGATGATCACACCTCTTTATGATCCTTATTATGATGTACTTGTGGC
Source organism: Pinus albicaulis (assembly GCA_034641835.2). NCBI lineage: Eukaryota > Viridiplantae > Streptophyta > Pinopsida > Pinales > Pinaceae > Pinus > Pinus albicaulis. The sequence continues at coordinate 370,481,595 of CM076570.1, forward strand.
TCATTGCTGCAATGGGAGTGGCTATTTTCATGATGGTTTGTGGGGGAAGCCACATGCTTCTTGGTGTGCACCATTGGCACCAATTTGTACTTTCATGTTTTCACCTTATGAGATGTTTGTGGCAGAAAAAAAGTGGCTGGGAAAGAACTTGTTGTTTTTAGTTTTGATGCAAGTAATAGGTACACTGCGTTGTTCCCATGAGTGGAGCAGTGACCCACTCTCTAGTTGTCTTATGACAGCTTTTTTTTATTGCAAGTTTCCTCATTGTATTGTTGATGTTTATACATTCACAAGGAGCACTATTGTGAGAGTGTTGTATATTTTGGGACAGCCCATTGGGAGCATAATTCTCCCCATTTTACATGCTTTGTATTGTAGGAGACACCATGGGCAAACCATGATTGCCACATTGCTACTTTTCTCTTCTTGTGGGAAAAACCACTTGGAGAACTTGAGGGGGAACTTCAAGGCTAATTTTATTGATGGGGAAGCTTGGGCCATTCTTGGAGGCTATACCATTTCAGCCCAAGGATAAAGGCAGCCCCATGTGTACCAAAAATGGAGAGATAAACATCTTGGGAATCAAAACCCCAACTCTCCATTCAGCCCCAACACATTGCATGAAATCGAGGTTGAGTTATTTATTTGGATGATAGCATGGATGAGAGGATCATTATTGGGGACAAAATTTTCCCATGCATGTCATCACTCCTACCTTGAGGAGGCCATAGCACAGCAAGAGGGTTTCCACCTACACCTTCTATCTTTCCATGATGTGCACCATTCCGGTTTGCATACTTGGGAGGAAGCATTGGAGGATAGATTTGTTGTAGGATATGTTGAGCAGTGGTGGAGATTGTTGATGAGGACGCCACAAGTGAAGAAGGGGGAGAAATTTTGTTCTCTTTATGCAGTTGCTTGAGGACAAGCAACATGTGGGAGGAGAGGACTGTAATGTTCCCGATTTTTAGCCTCAAGCTAAAAGGAACATTATAGTTAGCATATTTTTATTTTGTTGAATAAAATGGGTAAGGAGACCCCTTAACCCCTTTAGATGGAGAAATAACACTCCTTGTGTGAAAGGAGGAATAATAAGAAACTGATTTGAGGACCACATGGTGTGAACAAGATTGGATCATGCTTGATCTAGTGATTTTGACCAAGTCAAATAAAACTCTCTAGATACATTGAACCTTCTTGGACAGCGCAGTTTTAGTGGAGGCTCCACTTGCTTGAGCTAGGTGGAAAGTGTGAATGGGACCCATGGTGAGAGGAGTTCATTTGCTTTATAAGGAGGAGATGGCAGCCCATTTTCATTATGCATTAGCTTATCATTTTCGTAGGGTCTGCAGAGACTTGCATCCCCGGGTTGTTTAGCAGGGTTGTAGAGATCTTGAACCCAAGGGTGTTCCCGGTTGGGAATCCCTAACTCATCCTCAAGGAAATAGAGGGTTTGATCTTCATTTCCTCATTCTAGAATTTGGTCAAGCTTACCCCTTCAACTACAACATTATTTTGTTGGGCAGAAAATGTTGTGTTACAGGGAGCAGTAACAGAGGAACTCTCAGAGTCATTCTTGGCTTTTTCTTCGGTGGAGTTCTTGCACATTCTTTGGAGGAGCAGTAGAGGAGACTCCTAGGATTTATTTCAGATCTTTGGCACCAAGCAAATCATTCACCTTCTCTCACAGCGCAGTCTAGAGTAGAAACTGCATTATTTATGTAGGCAGTTGCTGGGAGAGCCATTGGAGCTTATCAGGAGGAGTGTTTTTGAGTAAGAGGGATCAGCCCTTTGCTTGAGAACATTATAAGAGGAGGGAATGAGTATTTCAGATCTGCCATAGCCTCATTCTTATTTTTATTCAGTTGCAGTGACAAATTATTTGTCACATTGTACATTTTCCGGCATTTCTAGCAATCTCTCCTAGATTGGCTAGAAATCTTGTATTGGAGCCCATTCTCCTATTCTTAGGAATTTCTTTGTATGTATTAGCCATATTTCATGTATTGAAATCTACAGCAGTAGCTACACTCCTAGAGACAACACTGTCACTACTTTCCGGCATTTTATGCAGTTGTTGCCTCTCTTGTATTTCATGTGTTAATCGTTGGAGGTTGATTCCCATTGCATGAGGGGTTTATTCCTCATGATATTTCTGTATATTGTTGTTGATACATTAATGTAAATTATGGCTGTAATATATTTCATCTTATGTTGCATTCAGATTTGCATATTCTAATGATTGTGTTCATGTATTGTTGTAAGCTCTCTCTTTGAGCATTCTTTATGGGATCTAGTTTGGGGAGATCTGAATAACCCAACTAGAGTCATTTATTTGGGCTCAAATTCTGGAAGAGAAGTGTTTAGTGAGTTAAAAATGGGATCCAAGCCCCCTTTTAGCTTATTTTTTACACTTCCTCCCTTATACAGCGTCCTTCAGGACCATTTTGCAGAAATTCCCGAAAAAGGAACATTACACTCACCTTCCTTTTCTTCAGCATAGGCTAGAAGTTGGTTTTCTACATTCAGTCCAAAAACCACCATGGGTTTTTCTTCTTGGAGATTAAAGGGTGTGAGCCTTTTTTCTGTAATGACTTCTTTGAACTGCTCTTTAGGGGGGTCGAGCGGTTTCAAGGGTATAGATGAGGGCTTCTTATCTTTGGGAGGATCAGATTCTTGCATTGTGGAAGAGGATGTAGTGGCCTTAAGAGGGACTGGTTCTTCTAATGGCTTCTTCCATTTACTAGGAGGAATAGGAGGGGTTTGCTCTCTTGATATCGATTCTTCACTTTGTTGTTGTCCTCGGGTTCTCTTTCTGGAGGAACCAAAGTCATATTTTCCATGGAGTTGAGCTTGCATGAAATCCATAACTACCTTTAGTAACTGTCAATCTCTTGATCCTATGGAGGGACTTCCTCTTCTTCTTTTTTGCCTTGCAATATGGGGTCACCCTCATCCTCATCAAAGTAGGTGATGAATTGATCTTCTTGACTGTCTATGACTTCCTCAGCATGTTGCAACAGCTACATAGGGGGCCTTCAATATTGAGGATTAGACCCCCGGTTAAGAATAATTTGGTTGGAATGAGGAGGGGAAATCTTGGCCTCTGATTCAATCTTAACCAAATTATTTGAGAGGTTCTTTATTAGTTTGTTCATTTCTTCAAGTCTATACTACTGTGGTTCCCTCTCCTGATTTGAGGTAGAAGCCTCCTCCCCCTTCTTTCTTCTAGCTTCATATTCTGTCTTCCCCTTGATCTTACCAGTAGAATCAAAGTTTTCTTCTACCTCCAATGCATTAGTCTGGATTTGATCCAGATATGTGGATCTTATTTCTCTTAAGGTGAACCCAAACTTTGGTTCAAAAGATCATGCGAAGACCACCTTAGAAGCTACTTGGGGAGGCTTTATTTCAATAGGAAGATTATTATAGAGCTTATTGAACCTCTTTATAAATTTTGTTACATCCTCATTTTTTCTCTTTTTAAGAGCATTGAACTCTATGAGGACATATCCATGGTCCCTCCTCTCTCCCCATTTTAGTGTGAAGAAAATATCCATTTCTTCCCAAGTGGTGACTACATTATTAGCAAGAGATTTCAACCATTTTCGAGCTTATCCATCCAATGATTGGACAAAAAGCCTCAACACCGCATCTAGGTGCTCTACATTTACATTCTTAGAAAAAACGTAGAAGTTTTCAATACGTTTCTGCGCAGAATTACTATCTTCCCCAGTGAACTGAGGCAACCGCTCTAGATAGTCTTGTGGCATATCATTTAGAGGCTGAGGGAGGGCCAAGGGGGCATACTTGTTCAAAAGGAAACTTGGCACAACCATATAATTTAGAGGTGGAGGTAGATGGTGGATCTGAATCTAGTGTGAGGCCTAATGAAAGCCAGTATTACTTCTTATTAGGACTATTTTACAGTGGAGTCGCTAAGGTGAGGAACATGCAACTCTCAACCCTTCATGCTCACCTGATTGACGGGTGAGGATAATGTTGTATCCCAGGGAAAATATTTCTTCATTCGTATCCCCGGAAACAGTGCCCAAAAGATGTTGTAGCTCCTAGAGAGAGCCTTGAGTTTCAAAAGGCTAGTGCCTAGGACATCTTAAAATCAGAGGTTAAAAGTGGACAACAACATAAAATGCCTTTCACAAAATATGGAATGAGGAAATAATGGTTTTGGTGGTTCATGGAGTCATAAGGTCTTGGAATCGATTCATTTCAATTATTTATGTTGTGAGAGGGCTCAAGAGGCTGTGAGGCTTAGTGACTTTTAAATGTCCAAGGATTAAAAAATGAGTAGAAGTCTTGAAAATATGCAGAGGCATTGAGGGAGAATGGAGAAGGAACCCACGAGAGATAGGCTTAAGATATTTAAGAATTTTTCCCCTATGAACTCCAAGGAAACACATATAAATGGAATATGGATAACAAAAGAGGTTCATGGAGCGTGAATTAAGGTAATACAACAAGCTTAATTACATGATCATTAACACCTAAGCATTATACTAATACAAATTCATGAATAAAATTGCAGATCACCGGGAGCTACATTACACGAACCATGAAAGAAGAATAGCATGAAAGATGATTACACATGAAGAAGAGATGACTGATAACAAAGGAAACAAATACATACTGCTCATTACTCCATCTGGAATCCAAACATCAACTCTATATTATATTGAGCTCAAACAAATCTACCAAAAATGTATCTCAGAGCACAAGGAGCACAATCATACAAAACTACAGCAAAATTCTTCCAAAATTCCAGAAGCTTTGTTTCATCTAAAAACTCCCTACATATAGAGTTCTCCCTGAGGGTTTATGATCGATTATTCTTTCATAATCACCCCACACATGTGAAATCAAAATATCCTAACAAACTGTCAAAGCGTGCTTCAAGAAATCACTCCTGCAACATAAAAATCAAAAGGATAAAATCGATATTTTACCAACAAAACGTCATTATCTAATAGTAAAAATAAACAAAACAGTTGGCCACGGAGGCCAAATCCCATAATCTTCAAAGGGGTGGTGAGAAGTGGTGCATGGTTTAGACTTCATCATGTAGTTCCATCTGTTGTTCGGAATCCTCCACTCTCTGACTCTCATGATTTCCAATCATCATTTTAGAATGGTCATTTGCTCTGTGTACAATGAATTCTTTAGTATGGAGCTCATGGAGGGACTGCATAGACTGTGACCACGTGCTCCACCAATGAAATACTTGTGCTATGTTTGAAAACTAGGATCCGGATTTCAGAGGGGGTCTCCAATGGTAAGAAGTATCGGAGAAGGGGGGCGCGAAATTATGAGAGGAGGGCATGTGGAGGAGTGGGGTGGTAATGAAAAATGCCTATTTAAGACTCCCCTCCACATAGTTAAATTTCGAAGGCCGAAGGGGGGTCCGAAATATGTTAAGGACTGTCGGATGTATTAGGGTGGAGCGGAAGTGATGAAGAGATGTAGGAGGCTTAGTGATAATGGTATGTGTGCCAACAGAGGGGAATGGCAGGAGTAATGGAATGGTAACAGTATTGAAGGAATGCAGTAATCACGATGAGCTGAGTATTATGGTGGGGCCAAACCACATCGCAATCGCAAGTCTTTACCATGGAGCAATAGAGATAATCCTTAAACGATGCGAAGTACGAATCATGGGGAGAAAAGAAGTGACGTGGCAGATGGAGGTAGGGCCCAAGCCTCATCGCAAATCTCAATATTTTAAAGTTATCTCACATCACAGAAGTTAGAAGTTACCGCATATTACAATATTTAGGATATATCGCACATCACATAATTTAGGTTATCAAATCAAAACTTGGATTATTTAACCTACAATGTCTTTAAAGTGTAAACATAAAAAACGATGATTGCGAAGTGTGATGGGCGACGAGGAAATGGGTCCCACTATATCGCATCGGCGGGGTTTTAAGCTGGCAAAATTAGCTATGAAAAGGTAAAGAGTGAAAATGCAAAAAGGTAAGGAGGGGATAAGGTTCTTTGCGGTTTATGAAAATTATGATATATATGTATCCAGTGGCCTAAATTTGGGGGGTGGAGCTTGTTTCTTCAAGTATAAAAATCAAGGGAGAAAGAGGCTAAACTAAGGGTAGAAAGGGGGTAGATGGAATGAATGAGTGTAGTATGGATTTTTCTCACCATCACACTTAATCAATGGCACTTTCCTCTTTCAACTGAATTAAAAGGCAGTTAGATTCATTTTAAGCTCTTTTACAATTAGGATTTCCCTTCCTTTCTCCTTCTCCACTTTGTGTGCGGTCACATGCCAACAGGTTGAAATTCACTTCACCAATGACTAGATGAAACCTTTTGTGCACAAACATAACTGCTTTGACATCTTAGATACATGGTATGAAGAAGGGATAATTTTTGAATCCTTAAGCAAAAAAACCTTCCCAAACATGCACATCTAATAAAGATACACATGGGAAACTCAATTGATCAATATACTCTTTGAATAATAGGATTCAAGTCATGTAAAAAAAGGCTAGGTTCCAATTTTACAATGTGCATGAAATCATTGAAGGAGATATAATTTTCAAAATTATGTTCATATTCTTTATAATTCAATTTTATAATCCTTTAGAAAATCATAACTAGTTCTTTCCTCAAGAGTCACAAATTATATGTGTCCTCTTACTTGTTAGATGTAAGCTATGATTCTAACACATCCATTGGGGTATATTAGTTTTTGTCTCTACATTATCCCATTGTTTATTTTTATTGTAAATATTTATATTAAGGAAGGTACAATTATCAATATGTTCTTATTTGTGATGGCTTCCTACATCCCTATATGAACATATTCTCTCTAAACCATTCCTAAGGATATCTCCAAAAGAATAAGAGATGTTAAGAAACATTGTAGATTATATTATGAATGAGCATTATACATAGATCAAGATCTATGATGCCATGCAAGCACCTCATAAGATTCTAGCCTATATTCCAAATATATTGGTCATTCAAAATAATGAATACCAAATGGATTTTCATATAGATTTAATTCTTGCTTGTAAAACACCAAAATAGGTTATTCCAACCCTATTGTAATACCCCTTGCTTAATCCTAAATTGTAATGTATATGTATACCTAACACTTAGGCTAATGAGATTATACATAATATATAGGCTAATGAGTTAGGTTATGTTGAAGCATGTGTGCTTATTTTTAAAGTGTGTTAGGTGTATGGGCCAATGCGCAAATGTGCTTGAATGTTAGGATGCCCATGTGGTTAGTCCAAAGAACCTATGCACTAAAAGGCTAGTAATCCTACCAAATGTAATATTTAAACATATTGATATTAAAAAATAATGCAATAGCTACAAAATAGGGGACAAAAAGAGTATGGGAAGCCAGGACTCGATGAGGGGGAAATCCTAGGCATGGTTCCTAAGTCAAATAACTATTACTATTATAATATTCCTAAAGTAAATTGATTGTATATTGTTAAATAGTATAATGTTGTAATATATTTTAATGTATTAGTTATCCTGAGCTATAAAAAAATGAAAAGGGTGGGTGGGAATGACTATTGAATATTCCATGCTATCAAATGTTGAAAGGATGACTTTAGTACTAGTTCTGAGGAGAGATCAAGGGTGATTTTTCATTGTTACCTTGAAGAGCTTAGGTGGGCTTCGGTATGAGTGGACTCCTCCTTAAGGTTCCTTGAGGGAGGTTGAATCCTCAGAGGGTGAATTAGGGATAGGTTTCCCTGTGTGTGGCCCAAGTCTGGCCCAAAGAATACTTAGAGACCCCTGAGGGTAGTGTGAACTCATATATACATCAAACATTAAGTCTCCCTAGTCAAAATGTGCTAAAGCCTTAGAGGGTATATGCATATCCTAAGGGACTATAAGGGTAGATAATGGTGTACACTACATTGGGTTGTGCAGGTTGATGGTGAACAAGTGAGAACAGATTGGAGTGTTGCTAGAGTTTAGTACCTTGGCCCTGACCATGTTAGAATTGATAGTGTACCAAGTCCACCTTGGGAGACCATTTACCTTGGTGGAGTCAGAGCCCTAGCTTGGGGGTGACTCAATATTGATAAATATAAGAGTAGTGGAGTCTACGATTGGGAGGAACGTATGGGGCCTATATCAAATTGGTATTTTTATTAAATAAGTGTTCTAAATATGCTTTTTACTATTCTTTTATATATACTCCTATTATATATATGTTTCTTATAGTTATTTGTAATACACATTTTATTATCTTATTATAGCTATATTGTGTGCTATTAGATGTTAATGGCATCAATATCAAAGTTTGGTGGCATTTTCCCAAACATCAAGAAAAACATGTATACATATAGACAGAGTTTGCAAAAAAATTATTACATCAAAATCAAAATCTGTGTTCTGAGACACATGGCTCCTCGAGCCCAAATAAACGCAAAAATGAAGGCCAAGGACATGTCTATACACTGACATGGTGCTCATGATAACATGTGAAAACTCTAACAACTCAACCCAACAACCAAAGTAGTCTAGCTAACATTCCCATGGTGTGCTTCTGGTACCAGAGTGGTATGTCATCAATAGTCATGTATTCTGGAATGCCTCTAGTTAAGGCATTTAGGTTACGCTCCACCTCTACCATTTGGTCAAGTCCCTCAATGTACGAGGCATCCTAAAGATGACGTGCCACCCTCCTGTCTATTGGAGAAACCCCTAGAGGTATCTTTTTGTTACACATTATTTTGTCACCATGACATTTTACTGTTTATATGGGTTCATCAACACCTATATAATGCTCCCTTAGAATTCTACAACCCTAAAGTTCCTAAACCAAGTCCTAAATTTGGAGAAAATCTTGTAAAATCATAAAAACACTTGTACCGCACTTTTCCTTAGCCTTACCTGCGGCGCCGCACCCTTTTGCTCTAAAACCTACAGAGCCGACCACACGTTTTCTTCATTAAAAGTGTGGAACCTATAAAAGGTAAATTGAAGGCGAAAGTAAATTCTAGAAGCCCAGCTGGTCGAATATTCTCCCAGTCGGAAGCTTCTAGAATGCGTTATCCAGTCGAAGCTTTACTCCCTCCATTATCATGAACATTCATTCCTTCATAAAAGAAGCCTATTCCTTGGATTTTGGAACTTAATCCCTTGATAAGGGGACTCTATCCCTTCCATTTTGGAGCTGTAACCACTTTCCTTCTCCTATAAATTGAAGCTTTGGTTCAATCTCAAGGGTACATGCTGATCTATGTAAAACTTCTCTATCCATTTTGTATACACTTAGTACTTGCTTTGTACTTGGTATCTACGATAGAGAAGGGAATTACTGAAGAAACATACTCTTTTTTCTAGCTGCGAGAACGATTAAATACTCGTAGTTAGGCTGGTTCAAGAGTGGAAGGGCTTGTCAAACCAGAGGAAAATGCTTGTTCCGGACCCCGGAATGATCTGTATGAAATCAAGGCAAACGCGGTTGTAAGACTCCTTCTTTTATTTAAAGATAATACAATTGGATCGTGTTTTCTCAATAAGTTGTTTATGTGTTTACTTGAATGACTTACTTCTTAAATTCCTTGATCATTAAGATAGATTTGTGATTTGTGAATTAGTATATGTTGCAGGTGCTTTTGATTCTCTTCCATGTCTTTTCTTGCAGGTCTTTAGAGGTGACTTCTTGGAGCGAAGGGAAAGAAGAATTCAACTAGCATTGGACCACAGGTAGGTCCTTTCTTCATCATAGAAAATTCTAAATTACATATAATCTAGAGAAAGTAGTTTACATTTGTCATGTTTGTTTCTAGATATCCTTGTGATACTAGGGAGATCTTTCTTGTTTGCAAGAATGATTTATCTGCCTAACAAAATGGCAACTCCACTGGGGAAATTTCTTGAACTTAGTTTTCCTTTTTATTTTTGAGTTTGACTTTGGAAAGAATTTTTTTGATTTTGATTAGTCTGCACTGGTTTGGGTAAAGTTGCCTTAGAATCCCTGAAAAGTAGATTTAGAATTTTTTATTTTTCTTTATGTTTTCTGGTCTCCACACTTTTTCTTTGAAAATAGTGTGGTAACCTCCACAGTTTCTCTGTGTAAACAGTGTGGTACCGCACCTTTTTATACTGAAACCTGGGAACCCGAGACAATTTTTAAAAAATTTAAGATTATCTTTTCTGGAATCAGCTTACATGATTCTCTGTATTTTCCCAGACTTGTCTTGACTGTCAAAATCCTTGTGTGAATTTCTTTTCAAAAAATTTACAATCTCATCAGTCTCCGTTAAGTTATTTGGGTGTTTTGAGTTTCTTTTTGAAGAAATTCTTATTTTGATTTCCTTTGGTCATTACTTCGAGGTTTGTCTCAGTCTCTTAACAATTTTGTCGCCTTTGAGTGTTTTTATTTTTTGACCTTTGGAACTCTCACCCAATTTTCTTTACTTACACTTGATTGGTTCTTTGGATTACACTAGAATCATCTTGTGTTTGAGAATTCTCTTGCATAGATTACATTTGCATTATTACAATTCTCATTTTCAGAATATGAATGAAAAATGTGCATAGATTACATTTGCATACTTTTCAAGTGAATTGTGCATAGATTACAACTGCATAGTTTACATTCTGAAAAATCAATCGTAGATTTAGATCATTTTCATTGATTTTAATTTACATATTTTTATGCTTGTTTTAAAAACACAAAAATAAAAAATGGAATTGATTAGCATTAGTTTTTCTTGATGAAATTAATGCATTAGAATTTCTTTTATATATTTTCTCTTATTGATTAATTTTTTGCATTGTTGGAAGTGAATGGAAAATCTCCTTAATTTAGTTAGGATTCATCGAATTGAAAATATTACATTATCATATTTGATTGCATTCAGTTTTGGGTCGAGTCATAACACCATTGGTTTCATATCCATTTACCCTTTGAGTAATAACAACCCAAATAACACAATGCTTAATAAAATTCATCTAGTAATTTTTACATTTTTAGGGCTCTTTCCACCAACATAGCTTAGGCTAGTGTCTTGGAATAGGTTTTAGTCACAGGGGCGTCACTCACAAACCAATATTATATCACGTGCGTTCATATTGGGGTAAAAAAAATCAAAAAATCAAAAAACATTATATTGCCTTTATAACTAGAGGGGAGGAGGTTTTTTTTATTTATTATATAAAATATTTATATTTTGAGGTATTTTTTTTTAATTTTTATGGCCAAGCGGAGTTAGGAAAGTCGTGGAAAGGCGAGAAGGCAAAGACCGCGAGGGGGAAAATGTGATTTTTGGTTCGACTGGTGCATTTAGAGCAGAGCAAGGTTTTGGTTCGACTGGTGCATTTGGAGCACAACTCACCTTCCCTTCCAGGTCTGAGGTACTGTCCACCTTTTACTTGGCATCTACACTTTCATCTCTATACGCTTGGAGATCTATACGCTTCTTGGAGATTGTGTAATAGATGCATTTCATTATCATACAAAGGATGGGGTGCCGGTTAGCTGCCGTGGATGGAGCCGGATGCACGCATTGATAGATTCATTCATTCAGGGAAGCGTGCCTCACCAGCTTTTGAAGTCAATAGCCTTACCACGATCGATAGCCTACTTCTTTTGTCTATTTGGTCTATGAAGGTGCATTTGGAGCAGAGCAAGGTGGGAAGGCATTGAGGGGTTTTGGTTCGATTGGTGCAAGGTTCGGAGCAGAGCAAGGTGGGAAGACAGAGCGCGGAGGAGCACGGGAGAATAGGAAAATCTAATTTTAAGCTTTGGTTGGAGTTTTGGTTCGATTAGCTTGACTGGAGGAGCGGGGTTAGGGAAGTAAACACGATTCTGAGTTTTTAGCTGCGATTGCTTCAACTGGTATGTGAGATATTTGTAGACTTTTTGAACTTTGCTCCTATACCATAGAATGCAGCTTGCTTTGATGGGATTGATTAGCCTTTCGCTCCATAGAAACGGACTTATTTATGACCTTGATCTCCAGTGGATAGGTCTGCAGCTTATAATCAGAGATTAGAGCTGATGGAGAAGCAAAAATACTTGCCAGAGAGTGCAGTCTTGAGAGGGTTCTTCCCTTATTCATTCAGTCTCTTGAAACAGAGCTAAAATTCTCTTTCAGTACCTTTTCTATCCTTGATAGGACCTGCAGCCTAATCTCTGTAATTAGGGCTTTGTAAAACTGCCCAAAATTTCTACTTCTTGCTTCCACAATTTCGATCTAGGGAACTCGATCTTTCTTGAGGTATAATAATGCCAAACTGATTTTCTTTCTGCCCATTTTCCAAAGCCTTACCTCTGATATCATGTTGAGAAATCTAAGGCAAAACAGATATAGAATTTATTACTTGATTTCTTGGCAATTCTTGACACTTTCTTGTGAGTTAACTTGGAGCATTGGTATTGTTATTTAGTTCTGTTTTATCATCAAGACACTTAGTTACTAGGTTGAATCAGGTATAAAGAGTATTTGAAACTTCTTCTAGGACATACAAATGCATAGAACCATACCATATATGATTTTGTCTCTTTCAAGGGATTCTAGATAGGCATTTGACACCTTCTAATGCCCAAAACAATTTGTAACAGAAACAGGATATGCATACCAGAGATTTGGAGATATTTGTAGACTTTTTGAACTTTGCTCCTATACCATAGAATGCAGCTTTCTTTGATGGGATTGATTATCCTTTCGCTCCATAGAAACAGACTTATTTATGACCTTGATCTCCAGTGGATAGGTCTGCAGCTTATAATCAGAGATTAGAGTTGATGGAGAAGCAAAAAAACTTGCCAGAGAGTGCGGTCTTGAGAGGGTTCTTCCCTTACTCATTCAGTCTCTTGAAACAGAGCTAAAATTCTCTTTCAGTACCTTTTCTATCCTTGATAGGACCTGCAGCCTAATCTCTGTAATTAGGGCTTTGTAAAACTGCCCAGAATTTCTACTTCTTGCTTCCACAATTTCGGTCTAGGGAACTCGATCTTTCTTGAGGTATAGTAATGCCAAACTGATTTTCTTTCTACCCATTGTCCAAAGCCTTACCTTTGATATCATGTTGAGAAATCTAAGGCAAAACAGATATAGAATTTATTACTTGATTTCTTGGCAATTCTTGACACTTTCTTGTGAGTTAACTTGGAGCATTAGTATTGTTATTTAGTTATGTTTTATCATCAAGACACTTAGTTACTAGGTTGAATCAGGTATAAAGAGTATTGGACACTTCTTCTAGGGCATACAAATGCACAGAACCATACCATAGATGATTTTGTATCCCCTTAGGGTATCCAGGCACCAAATGATAGGAAAAACCTTCTGTTAGTTTTATTTGCCTTATTAGCATACAAAAGGGAATGAAACCCCAATAGAGGAAGTGCTACCATAGAATTTGAGAACCACTCTTGAGCCTAGAAGTAAGGCTAATGAACTATTATGCATAAATACATTTCAAAGAAATAAAATAAAAAATTTAAGAAAACACTCTCTTATTAATAATATAAAAGCAAAATAGTACTCACCTGGGAGATGCCAAGTTCTTCGCTAGTAGGTTCTTTAGGGGCTAAAAAAGAAACACAGAATTGCCAAGAGTGGCCTTTGAAACATCCAGTGTGGAACCAATGAGAAAATTAAGCATAATTTTTGTGTGGATTTTCCAAGCACCTTTGGAAACAGATTGGTTATATCTTCCATGATTTTTCTTAGAAGCCCATCCTTTAGAAAGAATCTATATTTGGCAACCCAAGTTTCTGTAATAAAATGGCTTAGTGATTTTGGTTGGATTCGTCTTACCATTTTCTCCTTTGTTTGGTCTTTAAGATGTAAGATAACTTTCAAAGGCTTTAAAAGTAATTCTATAAAATGGATTGGCATGATTTTGTAAATGATATATCATGTTAAATCAATGCCAAGTCCTTTCTTCTTGGAAAGTATATCATAGCAACACATATCGGAGCATAATAAAAAATGAATAAGAAAGTGAAGTCATGTAAATCTCCTGTTATATTCTTTCCATTTCCATATAAGACAGTTTTGTAAACCCCATAAAAAGGTACATTAGTACATTTTTACAACATTTCCGGGTTTCCCACACATAAGAAAGGGGTTGACTTGTCACTTCATTAACAATAATTGCTCTATCTATTCATAGTACAACTTCATTCTTGATTTTTTTTTAATTATTTTATTTTCTATGGACCTAAACAGATTTCAGAAATAAAAAACAAAGACTAAGTGTGCATACCTTTTCCCAAGTTACAAAACCATTCTTACTGTGATAGCACCCATCCTAATTTCTCCGTGGATGAACAAATCTCCAAAATTAAACATTGCCTAACCGAGATCTGTTGTTTCCCAAAGAAAAAACAGTTCTTGCTAATGACAGTTTCTCAAGATCTAACCTATCTATTGGACTAAGATCCTCTCAGTTTTTCAACACAAGACATGGGAAATTTCTATGGATGCTTAGTGGGTTTATTGCTACTGCTAACATTCATTTGCCAATAATATTTCTGCTACAGTTCACAACATACAGCATACAGAGGAGAGCCAAAAAGATATAGGAAACTCCACTACAGGTTATAAATACTGAGCTTAATTCGATAAATGAAAAAGAAAATGAACAGAAGATGCAACAGAGGTATCCACATCAACCTACACAGTGATTTTAAACTGGACAAAACCCCTTCTAGAAAAAAGATAAAATTAGACCTATATTAACGAACAAAATTTAAATTGTATAGATTTTTCCTTAGAGACAATCATCTTACTGAGTCTGATCAGTTCTGTCTTTCCAACTGTATGCTCATTGGTGTTGACTGCCAGTTTAACGCCCATGCTTCCTTCAAATTAAATATTTCCCTTCTTGAGTCTGCTGAATGTTGCAAAACTGTTGCAAGGGTATGTAATTTGGTGCCCCCTATAGAGGATAATGGGTCGCGCAGCCTAAACAGTCCACATTTTCACTTGGAAAACAATAGAAATTGCGGTAAGATTTTGAGAAAATCTGCTTGAAATTTTTGAAAATCCGAGTTACATCTGTCAAGCTTCAGGATTTTAGGTGCCCCTAGGGTTTTTGATGGTGCTGAATCATTTCCACCATAAAAGAAAATGATTTAAGCACTCCCAAAGTCGGATTTCTTGAAAAATTCTCACCGAATTCCATGAAATTGTGGCCTCTTTAGACAATGCAAATAATGGGTAGGCTCTTTGGTGGGAGGCAGTCACTCTGGTCACTAAAAGATTCTTCGGGGATGGGGTAAGATGGTTACAAGAAGTGTGAGAGGTAAGATAGGACCAACTTTCCAGCAGGCTTCTGGATGCTTGAAAAATGGTGGAGATCCTTTTAATAACCAATTCGAATAGAATATCAGTGGATTGGAATCACAGCTCCATCTCTTTGAGGATTACAAGGCAAGAGAGGCTAGGATTAGAGACCGTGTGCAAAGGATAGGATTTAGGAATGCACCTTCTAAGTTTTTCTTTGGCACTTAAAGCACAAGCATAAATAAAAAGGATTCTTGCCATTCAACATCGTAGTGTTTAGAGAATATGAGTTGGTGTTTTCCCCTAAGGGGATACCCTAATTATTTTTTGCATGTCCACAAATCCATGAGCCTTTTTTCTTGATATTTTACAAAACTCTTTCTAGGATAAGCCAAGGAATGCTAGAGTACTACAATTACTACCAATATAGACTTCCAAATTTCAATTTTCCTCTAACTAACAGCCATCTATTACATTAATGCTTTGTTTAATATTTAATATTTTCTAATAACTAGAACTAATCCCTCTTCCCATATCCGTTTGGATTTAGAAAGATTCCAAGGAATTTGAATGCTTCCTTGAATTCAATATGAGGGAAAAAATTGTAACTAACTTTCTAGTTTAGTTTCCAAGCATATTGCAATTTCATGAACTTTAACCTCCACAATCATAACAACACTTTATATCTCTAGAATTTCGTGTAGTTTTTGTTGCTTCTCTTAGAGATCCATTACTTAACAAGAGTACATTATCTATGAATAAAAGATGAGATAAGGATGATACCCTTGTAATCTTGGTTTGTAAGTTGGGGTTCTAACTTTTTGTTAGAGTTTTATTGAGAAGTGTTGTAGCTCAAATGTTCGGGTGGGTTGGGATATCGAGAACCCACTGACAGGGAAAAGTGTCTACACAAACTGAAAAATCCCCTGGGAAGCAAATGCCAGAATTGAAGGCAATTCCCATGCAGTGCAGCTGTCCTGGACTGTAAAATAACCTTGACCTCAACTTTTGGAGTTGGTTCTATTTTGTATAATTTGTCTGTTGATTTAATTGTGTCTGAGGTCACTTTCGACCCGTTGATATTTCACTATGGGCTTTTCTTTTTGTGTCCACTGGAAGGTTGAAGCAACTGATCTTGATGGGGTATTGAACTGTGGTTCAGAAGTTTTCTGAATCATATATTACTTTGTTGAGTTAGATGGCTTGTCAAAAATGAGTATGATCTTTAAATTAAAATTATATCAGTGTTCTGCAATGTATTGATCTATTGCTCTATTGGGTAGACTTACATTAACATCGCTGTTAAAAGGAGATCTTGTTTGAGGAAATTTCTGAATTGTAGCATACTTTGTTGAGTTAGAGGTTTTTTTTTACATACAATTTTTAAATAAACAAATATTGTTAATATATCTATATATATATATATATATAATTTTTTATCTTATAATGTATGTGTAGGTTGTAGATTGGCCTTTTCATCACGCTATCAAAAAGTTACATCTGATATGTCGTTGTGTTACTGGGCTGCCTGATTGATTTGCCTGATGGGAAAACAGACTAGTTGAACAAATTTATAGTCTTCAGATTGCTGAGATTTTGCGTTACAAGAGCATCTGACATGACAAAGACTGCTGAGGATAGGCACGCAGGCCTTTTCTTACCGATTTCCCTTCCATGACATGCATTGACACAAAAATTGAGTGCTTAAGATCCAAGACTATAGAGTTGACAATAAAAGCCATGATTTTATGGTTCAACGCCCTTGGCTGGTGTTCCCATACTGATCTATCCCCAAGCGCGTTAGAGAGCTTGTTAAAATTGAGTATGATCTTTAAATTAAAATTATAGCAATGTTCTGCAATTTATTTTTCTGTTACTCTATTGGGTAAACCTACATTAACATAGTGGTCAAAAGGGGTATTTCTAAGTAGGCATTGCATCAACAAATTTGAGAATCACATGGCTATGTTCAAAATCTATTTATAATTTGAATGCCTCATTACATTGTTTCTCAAACATAGGAATCCTTTGCAGGTCTGCAATCTATATGTATCAGGTTCCATATTCTAGATGATCTGAAGGAATGAGAAATGATTAGTGCATTGATTGACTGGATTTTTACGTACATAAGCTGTATGTTGCTATTATTTGATTTTATTAGTAGTCTCTTTCAAACTGGGCCTTGTTTTAAACGTGGTGTTCGTTCATTGGTGATATTTGCTGAAATATTAAGCAGTGGCTTTGGAAATCGCTGTTATCTCTGCCCTATCTAAATGATATGAGTTTCAAAGGGCCGAATATGTTTGCAAGTAGGTCCCAAGTCCATGTTTACGTCCTAAAACCTGGTGTGCACCAGATGGAAACACTTACAAAAATAAAATAAACCAGGCTATTAAATTCCGTCATTTTGGCAAGAGCTGGATTTTGAAATCTCAAGGTGGCCTTATTCTATTGTAGTGTAAAACACCTAGGACTGGTTTCAAAACATTCTGATATTTTCTTGTTCCTTCTTGTTTTTGCATATCCTCCAATAGTAGTAGGTCCATTACAATGATTTCTACAGGATGGGCTAAGTGTTTTCTCAGCACTCAGCTTTTGGGTATAAGTTATTGTGGTGTTAAAGACTTCCCAAGCTTCAATGGGAATATGAGTGCTCAAACAGTAAGGCATACTGCTTTGCGTTTTCCCTGAGCATCTTCAATTCAAAATAAATATGGGGCCTACCAGTGTCACAAAAAATTCAATATGTATTTGTGACAACTATATATTGCTTGCTAATAAGTTAAAAAACAATACTTCTATCACACAAGCGTGAACTAAGAATGTTCTGTTGGTTTGGTCTGTTAGATTGCAATTATACCAAAATATGACTCGAACCGTTTCTTCAACTCCATTTATTCCCAGCCTTTAGATAGTGGTACCACAACTGTATAGATGAAATAATCCACTGGATTCTATCTTCTAAAAATTGAAATAATTACTTATCTATACATTAATGATTAGGTATGTGCATATAACATGTCCATTTCATACATTTTCCTCTTCAATGTGAGATTTTGCACGCCATAAGTTCACATAAGTTCACAAGATTTGACATTAAAGTTTGATTATTTGCTTAGAGGACACAACATACTAAAGGATAAACATGTAATATACCTTCTTATATCCAATAATTTGGATCATGTTGGATTAGGTAATGAATCTTTTTATATGCAATCATTTGCATTGTGCTATGTTAGGTATTTTCATTGTGTTATGTTAGGTATTGATTCAGACGATCAAACTTACTATTATAAATGTGATATAGATAAGAGAGATAATACATTTTATTAATGTCCAAGAATAAACCACAAAAGTATGTCGGAAGGACTAAAGATAGTATATCCATTGTCAGTACAAAGTGGTTGTGCCAAGTCAATATGGTACGCAAGAGTAAGGATTATCGAGGAATGTAAAAGCTGATTCAACTTAACAATTTACATCAGGTCACTGCATGCATAAATGAGCACTTAATCTTTGTATCTTTCCTTTCTATTTCTTTTATTCTCAATCAGTAAAATACGAAGAATTTCTTTATATATCAAAGAAAAATCAAAATTGGGAAACTAAGAGCCAAGACCTAGATGAGCAAATTCTCGAAGAATTCAAAACTTTAGAATCCATTTCATACCAACGAACAGTAAAAGCTATGATGGTTTGGTTTTGACACGATTTTGACCTCTTTAGGACACAAAAAATGATGTAAATAAGGCCAAAATTGAGGCAGATTTTGGGGCCTAAGCTTGCTTATAAGTTTGTCAATGTTTGACTCAATAAATCAACTCTCAAATCTGTTTTAGTACTCTGTTTTATTTTTGGTTTTAGTTCCATTTGAGGAATCCATCGATAGTACATTTTGAATCAAAGTGTTTCATCGCAATAGTAAGAGTTATTCATGTTTTTTGAAGATTTGAATTGAAAGTGCATACCTTGCTTCCTTGCTCTTTTTTTCATAATAAACCAATATGTTTGTGGAATTTTACTTACTTTTCATTTATTTATGTGCAAAAACAGATGGACTTGTCTTATAAAATTACTATCGATGAAGAGAAACCTGTCATTGGCATTGTCAGGTGTCGAGAAGGTTGTACATTTGCTGAAATCCGTGATGAAATTGTGGATGATGGAATCGTTGAATACCCTTTTGATTTTATCCATGATGGAGTAGCTCTAAATCCAAATCAAGAGAAGAAATGGAAATTTTATACAACACTTTTAGGCATCAAGAGGAAACTAGACACATTTGATGTGGAAACAAGGTGTTCAAACACAGTGGAAGCAATACCAATCTTTGAAAACATTGAAGAGAATGTGGAGGAACCTATGCATAAACAACCAAGAGTTGAAAATATGCCTTTGTCAGTGGAAGAAGCCACAATTGTTGATTCTTGTGTATTGGCATCTTGGGAAAAAAAGTGAAAAGTTTAATGGAAGAGTTTTTCAATGAGAAACTTACTCTCAAAGTATATTCAGAAAAGGGAGAATCTAAAATAAAGATCCATTGTGAAATTTGTGGCATTGATTATGGAACAGGTGATGTATCCTTGGTAGCGCGAACAATGCGCAACTTCAAAAACCATCATATGAAAACAACGTCCCATCAACAACGCCTTTCAATGCCAAGTGGTAGTGAAATTCCTTCATGTAACAAAGTACAAAAAACAACGGTGGTTGGAGATCGATTTCATATTGATCAAGCAATCAAACTTCTAGATGATTTCAACAAGACACAAGAGCCTAATTTTTTCAAGGTGGTGGAAGCAACACTTGCAAAATATAAGGACATGAAAAAAGTGAGAGTTGAATGTACACGATGCAATAAATGGTTTTGTTTAGTTCCGACAAGTGGTAATATTGTCAGTTCTCTAAATGAACACATGAAATCAAAGAAGCACACTACTACTATGACAAATGAGGCGTCACATCAGGAGATTGGGCTGAGGAGTGGCATAGTTGGGAGACCTAAGAAGCCTACCAATGATAAGTCCCAACAAAGTTTGACTAGGTTCTTAGTGCCATCATCACCATCAGTATTACATAGAGGTTCTACAAGTGCAACTCCTACTTCAGGTGTGTTAATTAGTGGTTAATTAATAGTTTAGAATAAAGTTGAATAAGAATTTGTATATTATTTAGTTATCGTACTTCTAATTATTTATTTATTTATTTATTGTGTTGTCATCTTATTATAGCTCAATTGTCTCCCTTGTTAATACGATGTTGGGGGTATTGGTATCCTTATATTGATAGAAATGGGGAGAGATTGGAAACAAAGGTCCTAATGGATGATCAAAGGGGTGGAAAATTATGGGCCATAGAGAAGCATACCAAGATCATGCTATGTTATGAGGGTATTGAATGTCGTATTGATGGTACATATAGGCATATTCATTTCCAGAGGGGTTCTGAAACAGGGACCCCTTTTGATTCACTAACATGTAGATTTTGTAAGTTGGTTCCAGAATGTAATGACTTCAGGATGCGATTATATCATGAATCAAGGTGCACCAATAAAAGAAGTGAACGAGATATAGGAAAAGGTATAATATTGGACTATTTGACTCAAAATGAATTGAAGAATGCTGCAAGGGTTACAAATGCTAACCATAGATCAAAAATGCAAGATCTTTGGTGGGAGAGGACAAAGGTTGCTACACTCTCTATTAGAATGAGATCTCTAAAGGAAAATTTGTTTGAATCGGCAGAAAGGAAGGATGTCTTTAGGTTTTGTAAGGATTTTTGTGAGGCACATAAGCAAGGAAAATTACAAGGTAAAGATGCAGTTTGGGAATTTGTCAAGGATATATTTCATAACTTGATTCATGAAAAAGCAGGGAGAAGGTATAGTACATCCACAAAATCCCTTTATGAGATGATCAAGTTATGGGGAGGTCCTAGATTACATAACTTTATTAGCTTGAATATGGATGGTCCTTCAATATATACAACTTTAAGGCAAGTTAGAAAGTCATTGACATATATTCCAGGGGAGCACGAACACATTTTTGAGGCAGTTGGAAAAATTTATGCTTCTTATAAAGCCAAACATGGTATATATGGACCAATTACTGTATGCCTTGCAGAAGATGAAACAATTGTGAAAAAATATGTTAGGTGGGTAGCAAAAAGCAATACACTGGTGGGGTTTTTTGGTTTGAAAGAAGAACATCAATGCCAATCACATTTCTTGGTGACAGTTGGTGAGGGAGATGCAGGCTATGAGATTATAGCAAATTCTTTTAAAAACAATGTTATTAGACACTATGCACGTGTTATTATTGCAAACCCTTTACATGAAAAACTTCCTCGTTTGGTTGTGGTTGTTCATCCAACATTCAATAAATTCAATGCAAATTTTGTCTATCAACAATGGAAAAAGGTAGAATTTATGTGGAAGAAACACGTAGAAAACAATTTGGGACATATTGTTGGTCATTCCTCGGATGGGGAGAGCAGAAGAAGACAACTTATGTTGAAGGATTATTCTTCAACATCAGGTCTTCGATATCAAATTCCTTGGGAAGGGTGGAGGCTAACTGGGTTGTACAATGGTTGCAATGTAACAGGATTGCATGACCAAGATTACATCCACAATGGCAAAAAGCTAGTGAATCCTTTGTTTAGCGGTCGACGAGAATTGGTTTTAGGAAATGAGTACATAAGTTTTGGCCATGTCAGAATGGTTTATCACACTTTTAAAGTGGATGATCACAAGCTTAAGTGTGAAGATATAGAGAGGATGGATCGACAAAATTGGGGTTCCGCACAACGGATTTCTTCAAGGCATGTTCAGAGGTGTTTGAAAGAGTTGAGAAGTACACCAAGTGGAAAGTTAGAGAGGACACTAGCTACAGAGACTTACCTAATGATTGTTGCTGACTACATTGACATATTTATGTCTCATAGTTTGAGCCTATGGGAAAGAGTGCGAAATGCTTCACGAGTTCATCATTTCTTCACATTATGGTTATGTTGGGTACAAAAACAATCTCATACTAATGTCAACATAAACTTCATCAGCAGAGAGGCATATCAAGATGTGAGAATTTCTTGTCATTTTGCAGTTTTGTTGATGAGATTGTTTCGAGATCAATACTCTAACTTGCCATGTGTTTTGCACTTGACTGGGTCAGATGTATGTGAGAACGTCTTTAGCAAAGTTGGTGGGATGGTTGGAGTGGAGAGGGCTTATGATTTCACTGACTTGCTTCATGCTGTTGGAACCCTTAATAGAGTTTTTGAAGAAGAATCAAATTCCCAAGGGCTTCATTTTAATAAATCCCATAAGAAGCAAGAAAACATTGGAATAAATTGCACCAAGAAACAATACAAAATATTGACATATTGTCGCAATATGATTCAATATCCACAGACGCTAAAATTGTAGAAGCCCTTAAGAATGGATTGAAGGATGCACAAGACATTTTATCAACTCTTGGAATGAAACCAGAAAATTACACTCAATGTTCGTGGTGGGTTAAACCATGGACAAAGGATAAAGATTATTCAACATTTCAAATTGTGGATGAAGTAGTTGATGATTCTCCACCGAGATGTTCCAACTCTATATTTCAATCTTCATCTTCATTGGTACACAATGAAAGTGAATTGCAAATAATGGAAAGTGAGTGGAGACATGAGTTGGATGAAATTTTAGATTCCACTGATGAAAATGTAAGAAAAACTATAAAACCAGTGGTGAATCTTGATGGTAAGGATATGTTCAAAGCATGTTTGGTTAGTCAGTTGAATGGAAATCCAACATTATCCAAAGATAGGTTGAAAAAAATGAGAAGTGGGGTCTACTTTAGGCGAGATGGGAATACTCTATAAAAGGGTGTTTCAATTGGCTTTGGAATTGGATCAGATTGTGGGGTGTTGTTTGAAAACAACTCAATTCCTACCACTAAACGTACTGCAAGAAAAGGTGTTCCTCGAAGTACAAAACAAGGTGTTTCTTGTGGAATGTGGTACATTGGAATGGTTCAAAGAATAAGGAAGAAGGATGGTAATAGGGTGTTTGATTACCATAATGACATCGACCTTTTGGATAGATTAGAAGGCATTGAGCTTCAATTATGTTGGTATAGTCGAATAAAGGGGCAACGCTTGTATAAATATGATTTGAATGATCATGCTTTTGTACAACTTGAATCTGTTATAGCAATCGCAAACTTATCGTACAATGCTAGGAATGATACATACAAATTAGAAGAAAGTGATTACAAAGTTTTTTCAGATTTTGTGAAAAATTTGAACAAGGTTAATTTTCAAAACATTCTACTTTCACTTTCCTTATGTATTTCCATATGTTGGATTATTTATAAATAGTTTTTGGTTATATTTTTGTTGATTTGTTTGGATGAATCTGATGTTAATTTTGTACTTTTTGGCTTTAGGTATAGTGAATACTTCAAATGGTGAATGTTCGAGATAACTCAACCTTTTTTTGCTACCTACTTTTTGGTGTAAGTTTCTTTCACTAGCCATTTATCTTTTTGTAGTTGTGTTTCATTTAAACATTAATTTGGTATTTCTTCCATAAAAACAATATAATTACATACCTATATAACTATATGTACCCCTTACCTCAACACATATATACATTTTGAATATAAGGGCATCCCTTACCTCAACACTTATGTTGGATGCCTTCTACTGTGGTTCTTCTGAAGTTGGTCCATTTAATCACGAAAAGCAAGAAGAATTGGTTCCTTTTTATGAATATGTTTTGAAGAAACGTATGTGGTTCTTCTCACTAATGTTAATGTTTTCCTTGAATTTTTAGATTAATGGTTCGCTTGCTAGAAAGGATATTGAGGATCTAATGGCATGGGGTTCAATCAGGATGGTTTTTGTTCACTCAAGTCAACAAATTTACACCAGAGCAATGGCTAACACATGAAGTGCATTTGATTTTGAATGTTTTTGTGGTAGTTGGATTTCCTATTTTTCAAATTGGACATATAAATCAAATTTTGTAGCTCAAAAAATGTGCCATCGGAGTCTTTTTGCAAGTATTTATATTTTGGCCACCTTGATATCATTTTTATTTTTATTTTTGCAAAAATACATTTATTGTTTTGGAAAAATAGGCCCTTGTAATTTGGCCTATATTGGATATATCACAGGAGAGCTATTGTACTTGGAGTTTTTTTTTTTATAATACAGAGGCAGTTGCAGTAAGAATTTTGGGATTCATGTGGTATGGCTTTATAGCATTGTATCTCCTTCGTGTTTCATTTCATCAAATGTCTTCTCAGTTCCATTTCATATCTTATGCTTTCAATGATTGTTCTAAAGAGTTATAAACAGAATTCATAAATCAATTTATGCTCTGTTTTGTAAGGGAAATTATGTTGTGTTACTTTCTTCTTATAGAATGAGTTAATTATCTAAATGCTCATTCTAATTCCATTTCTCATCCTACACTGCAATGACAAAGCCTGAAAGCTATCAAATGCTACCTATCTTGCCCCATTATCGCTACTGTAATTCGTTTAGCTAACAACTTTATAACACTATCCTTGCTAGCAACAATAGGTTTGAATTGGTGTCATCATCACTGCAAGGAAAACCCCTAAACTTGATACTGATCCAGGATTTTCAGATTGCTAAACACCATTTCCACAACTTTTTATTGAGTTTTTCTTTGACTGCATCACGGAGATTGCTGAAGAGCTAGCTCTTACACGGATGGGTGAGGCTGGCTGCAGATTTGACACTACAGCCAGGCTTGCCCAATGGAGAATAGAAAATTTGGCTTCTTATACTTCCTACAAGAAGTCTGATCCTTTCAAGATAGGGGTGTGGAATTGGTAAGCATCTTTATTCTGGATTTTTTCAACAATCGTATTGATGCTCAACATACAGATGGGGAATGGTCAGTAGAAAAGGTTCTTCAGGTCATAGTTGCTAATAGCCGGTCATGGCGGGGTGAAGGGATGAAGGTACAGAATTGGCTATGACATGGTAGAAAATGACGATAATAATATGAAAAAAACTTTGTTTTGAAAGAGTCATGTTTCAGTATTTGAATTTTATTTTATTATTCTCTATATTTGTTGTTAGTGGTTTGATTTGTCCTAATTATAGATGGTTTGTGTGTTTTTTAGATGTTCACCCAGTTAAAATTCACCTATGACCAGGAACTTCACCCAGAAGAGTTTTTTATTCCATATGTGTGGAAGTTAGTTGTATCAGAGAGGTATGGTAGCAGATACACTCTTAGGATTTATAATCTTCTAATCTCCCCTACTGCTGAAGTTTTTCTATTCAATGAAATAGTGATTTACAACGATTGTTTTCTTCATTAAAAATGAAAATCGTCTCAAAACTAACATGTTTTTTATTCAGTTCATTATATGTTAGTGGTCACTAATGCAAGGTAAAAGTGGGTAAACCCCTCAATAATTTGTAATTTTCTACAGTCCAATATTGCACGCAGAAAGACTTCATAGATGATATGTTAAATTGTTTAATACCATGCCTCAATTTTATAATTCATGACTTGTTGAAAGCATCAATTTTCTACATTTATTTACAATGTGATCTGTGTATTGTATTCAGTGGCGTGGATTTCAATCTCAACACCATTCACTTATTTCAAGCAAGGTCACTTGCAGAGGTGAGTATTCATTACAACCTTTGGTTCAAGATAGGGGTGTGGAATTTGGCCACTATACTCCTATTTGACCATTATTCTTCAGCCCTACTCTTCTGCTTGATTGCCACTTGATTTGAGATCTACAAAATGAGTGATTCTTGTTTCAGTGTCATGGCTATTGTTTGAAAAAATGTGACATATACATTTTACCAAGGTCTCCTATTTGAAAATCTAGGGGCTAGTAACATACTTGGGTCATTGTCTCCCAAATAAGGATACATGTTACCAATGGCCTTGCAACATTCATGGGATGATGAAAAAAGTGCTAGAACCACATCTTGACTCAACTCTATGCTACAACCAGAAAAAATAGTCCAGGTTAAAACCTCGGTGAGTGTAGATTTTGTGTAATCTAAAACCTGGGTTATGAATTTCCCTCTAGTCATCAAGTGTATGTATCAACGATTATATCAATATGGTGGTCCCTCTTATACATCTTAATCGTAGAATTGTCCTTCTTGACCTCATTATCCTTAGGCTCTAACTACTCAATCTGTTGTGAGTGATGACTCTATTTGCTTGTAGCAATCTGATTTTGGTATACTCGGTTGTGACAGTGATGGAGTTCGTTAATTTGTACAAAAATTGGTTTCTGGCATCCATATATTGGATATGACTAAAATATCAACCAACTCCCCTCATTGGAAGAGAATATGCCACAGAATTTACATATAAAACATTAACAATTTGACTTCTGATGAAAATGTTATACACCAACAATGCAAGCATCCTTAACCAACTATCTTTTCCATTCATGGGATCACATTTCTTATGGAAATGTTAAACACCAGCAATGAAAACATCATTAACCATCCATCTTTCCCATTCAAAGGATCACATTTCTTATGAAATATATGCATAATGTCACATATAGATCATATTTCTTACGAAATATATACATAATGTCATTGCAACTTGATTTGAACTTGAGATATTTAACCTTGCATATTTTATGGTTAGAGAATGATGTTCTCCAGTTGCTACAGAATGAGTTAAAATTATAGATAGGACGACTTGAAAGGAAACTAGAATTAAAGCAATTTCATGCCATGTGGTGAGTTAACGTGCACAACACATCAGTAATCACTATACATGGGAGCACTCCATTGAACACGAAACCTATATACTTTGTCAACTGCCTAGTTCATGTTTAACTACATACATTGTCCTGTGGAATATGCTCCTTAAAACTTTGTGACCTCTCCGTATTTTCCAACACTGTGTGCTTATGATTGGCGGGCTAACACAATTTAAGTTGCTTTCTACAGCGAGTGCTGAGTTCTACATTCTACAGCTGAATATGCCAACCATATCATAAGTCAAACAGGCTTAAAGAAGCCTTCAGATGATGTATTGAATTTGGTGAGAAGAGACTTATTCAGTGAATTCCATAAAACAATTCCACATATGCCTACTCCATTTTTTATGAAAGCTCATAGATGGTGAGACTGTGGGTTACATGATTGCAACCTCCATCCTCGTCTATTTGATAACTAGTTTAAATGTCAACCTATAAATTTATGTTTATCCTAGTCATCGTGAACAAACATTTAAGGATGCTTCATAGATGTAGGATAATAAGGATATATTTGACTCAATATTTCAGCCATAAGCTTATCAACTTCAAAGAAATTAATCTGGCTAATCTGATTTCATATTTTGATTGCAGGGGTAGTGCATTACCAACAACATTCAGTGCAAAAGATGACAAATGTCTGTGGTTAGATAACAAGCAATTTTCTGTTTGTGGTGATTTTTGTGTTGCTCCAAATGTTGAAGGTGCCATATTGAGTGGCCTTGCTGCATCTTCAAAACTTTCACAAGTACACAATTCTCTATAGCTCCTTAATCACGTCAAAGATTTGATGAACTTAGGACATGTCCAAAAAATAGTTTTCCTTTTTTCTGTTATAAGAAAGTAAAGCTCATATATGGTGAGATTGTGGGTTACATGATTGCAACATCCATCCTCGTCTATTTGATAACTAGTTTAAATGTCAACCTATAAATTTCTGTTTATCCTAGTCATCGTGAGCAAAAATTTAAGGATGCTTCATAGATGTAGGATAAAAAGGATATATTTGACTCAATATTTTAGCCATAAGCTTATCAACTTCAAATAAATTAATTTGGCTAATCTGATTTCATATTTTCATTGCAGGGGTAGTGCATTACAAACAACATTCAG
The DNA here is from genome assembly GCA_034641835.2 of Pinus albicaulis. Taxonomy (NCBI): domain Eukaryota; kingdom Viridiplantae; phylum Streptophyta; class Pinopsida; order Pinales; family Pinaceae; genus Pinus; species Pinus albicaulis. The sequence continues at coordinate 370,509,748 of CM076570.1, forward strand.
TGCAAAAGATGACAAATGTCTGTGGTTAGATAACAAGCGATTTGTTGTTTGTGGTGATTTTTGTGTTGCTCCAAATGTTGAAGGTGCCATATTGAGTGGCCTTGCTGCAACTTCAAAACTTTCACAAGTACACAATTCTCTATAGCTCCTTAATCACGTCAAAGATTTGCTAAACTTAGGACACGTCCAAACAATAGTTTTCCTTTCTGCTGTTATAAGAAAGTAAATCTCATAGATGGTGAGACTTTGGGTTACATGATTTCAACCTCCATCCTCATCTATTTGATAACTGGTTTAAATTTCAACCTATAAATTTCTGTCTATCCTAGTCATCGTGAACAGACATTTAAGGATGCTTCATAGATGTAGGATAATAAGGATATATTTGACTCAATATTTCAGCCATAAGCTTATCAACTTCAAAGAAATTAATCTGGCTAATCTGATTTCATATTTTTATTGCAAGGGTAGTGCATTACCAACAACATTCAGTGCAAAAGATGACAAATGTCTGTGGTTAGATAACAAGCGATTCGCTGTTTGTGGTGATTTTTGTTTTGCTCCAAATGTTGAAGGTGCCATATTGAGTGGCCTTACTACAACTTCAAAACTTTCACAAGTACACAATTCTCTATAGCTCCTTAATCACGTCAAAGATTTGCTGAACTTAGGACACGTCCAAACAATAGTTTTCCTTTCTGTTGTTATAAGAAAGTAAAGCTCATAGACGGTGAGACTGTGGGTTACATGATTGCAACCTCCATCCTCGTCTATTTGATAACTAGTTTAAATGTCAACCTATAAATTTCTGTTTATCCTAGTCATCATGAACAAACATTTAAGGATGCTTCATAGATGTAGGATAATAAGGATATATTTGACTCAATATTTCAGCCATAAGCTTATCAACTTCAAAGAAATTAATCTGGCTAATCTGATTTCATATTTTGATTGCAGGGGTAGTGCATTACCAACAACATTCAGTGCAAAAGATGACAAATGTCTGTGGTTAGATAACAAGCAATTTGCTGTTTGTGGTGATTTTTGTGTTGCTCCAAATGTTGAAGGTGCCATATTGAGTGGCCTTGCTGCAGCTTCAAAACTTTCACAAGTACAAAATTCTCTATAGCTCCTTAATCACGTCAAAGATTTGCTGAACTTAGGACACATCCAAACAATAGTTTTCCTTTCTGCTGTTATAAGAAAGTAAATTCTTTTGAAGAGCATCATATGAAATTTCAAACAAGATGTAGGTATTCTAATGCTGGAATCTCTCGGGTGTTGTCACGTCCAAACTATTTATGTGAATTAGCATTTGATCTCTTGTCATGAGCATTTTTTTGTTTGTAGCAATGGGTTATTGTAGCAACAACTCCATATTAAAGTCATTATACACCATCCAGCATCGTTAATATGGTTCTCTTTTTTTCCATCTATACATTTTAAGTAATAGAAGTGTGTCAGAGCCTTTGTTCACTTACCATGAAGAGCCCAAAAAGAATGACAATGTATCATTGATCGAGGAAAGAAATAAGTTGTAGCCTCCCTTGCAACTTGTTACATGAAAATGATTCTCTATATGTTATTCTTTTAGTTTTTTCATATTATTTCTCTTCCAAAGATTATTAGAAAGAACATGTTGCCCCAATAAAATGACATTGGCTAGTGTTATATTTTAAGCACAAGTATAGGATCTAGTTATGATAAAATGCTACACTAATTACTGCAAGTAGAAAGGGAGACAATAGAATAAATTAACATTAAAAAATACTAAGTGACTAGAAATCCAATTTGAATTCACTTGATTTTTGCTTGACTTGAGTATAATTAAATAACCTTTTCATAGAGAAGTCATGTGCTCTAAGTGTGGTTCCAAGTGCATGCACAACCAACAGAAAATTACCTCTCCCTTAATTGTAGTTATCTGGGCCAAAAATTGAGTTGTAGGGTCTCTAATAGAGTTAGGGTCACTAATAGAGTCAAAATATCTACTGAAAAACTCTAAAATATGCTTGCTACATGTCATATGGCATGATTTTTCACCTATGATATTCATTTCAATGGATATTTTTGGACTGTTGCAACAAGGTACATTTTTAAATTTGATGGATTAACATATTGGTGCACACAAGGAGAGAGGAATATCACTAAGATGGATGGTATGCATTCTCAGATGCATGCATACTGAACTGAAGGGTACACCTCCCTAATTCTATTCTTGGCTGCATGCATAGGAATTTTGGGACTTAATGTGCAGGTTTCAAGGAGGAATAGCTTTTTAAAATAAGAAAAAATCATTGCAACGAGGATGAATTCTAGGAGTTTTGATCTCTGTCATTGCAGATTCAGAATCTAAAATACTTGTAAATGCCTGAAAATTTGGAATGAGTAAAGCTTGGGCACTTGGTCGTCTTCCTCATGTATTTTCCATTGTTGGTGAATGCTTACATCTCTATTTTTCAGCCTAGTCAAGTTAATTTTGTGACATGGTGTGGGCCTTTGTCCCCTGGTTTCACTAAGATTATTATGAATTTTCCTAGTGGTCCTTGACCACAAAGATTGGTAAGGTAAGAACTTTCCTCCGATTAGGTTTAAACAATAAGAGTAGGGTTGTGTCTAGGCATATGTTGTAGGGTTCAAAATAGTGTTACGTAGTGAGATTCATCTAACATATATGCCTCACTGGAATTCTCTATCTCTTATTTGACTTCAAGACCCAATGGAAAATACCTATTGTTGGATCCTTCCCAAATATTATTACTATTTTCCTTGTTTATTTTACTTGTTGGCATAGTTCATTCTCAGTGATTTATTTGTAGATCATAGGTAGGTGATACAGATACCCCTTTTTTGTTGGGAAAAAAAAACCAAAAGTGAGAGGATTTCAAGAGGTGATATTTATTTTCTATGAAACATGCACCCAAGGCTCATTTTAGGTTTCAAAACATTCCATGAAAATATTTGTGCAGTCAACATCTCCAATGATCTAAGGAAGTGTACCACATAAGCATCAAAACAAGGTCTAGAAATTCCCATAAGAAAGCTATCTTGAGTGTGAATATCCATCATGGCACAACCAAGGGTTATTAACATATCATACACCCCACATCAGATGAAGAGCCCCCAAGCATGATTTATACACTTTTTCCTTGCACCTAGAAAATGATAGGCTAGAGTTTTAGATCTTCAACCCACCTTCTCATTTTATTTTTATGCATTCTTTCTAAAAGAAAAAAACACTTTTTATGGTAAATCCACACTAAATTGCCTTTTAAGGAGGGTCTTATCATACCTGGATGGTCACAATACACACCAATATGTGGTGTTGTATTCATGTACTTGTAGTATTCTTGTACTACTAGGTACAAAGTATTCTTGTCTTAATAAAATATACCATGGGGCTCTCATTAAAACACTTAAATTAAAAACAACAGAGAACAATGTTTTTTTTTCATTAAAGAAAAGGGAGGGTCTCATAACTCATCCTCACCTTGCCTTTTCTTCTCTATATAACTCTTCGAAATTGTAACTTTTGTTGTTCCACCTTGATAAGACACTAGTTTGAGTACACGAGGTTGTAGTTGGATTTTTGAACAAGAAGCTTTCAAAGGGAAGAGGGTCTAGACTTGTGATTGAACACCTTATTTGGTGCAAACATATTCATAAATATTGATCAATTGATTTTTCAACATCATATAGATCAATTTATATGTTATTTTATACACATGCACATAGTCAATCTTCCTAAAAAATGGTTGATCTTTGTATGCCTTAGACCATTAAATGCCACAAATCATAGTAAGATGTGCTTGAGTGTGGATTGAGTAATCACATTGTGGGAATACTAATATGCATCTCTTATGTATATCACAAGAAGAAATGTGAAATGTAGAAATCATGTGAGGTCATAAGAGAGGCATCATGTCATTATGTTAAGGATATAAATATAAAGGGGTGTAAAAAATGTTAATGAAAAAACAGATACCTACAATATATAGTGAAAGCAGGGGTTTTTTAAATTGGGAAAATGCAATGGGTTAGTATTGGTAGGGGGTTAAATAAAGTGATTTTTAGAGGTATTTTCCAATATGTAGTCAAATTAAGGGTATTGTTTAGTATGCCACGAACGCACGTGCTATGCCATAGGTTAATTGAGTGACACCCCTATGGTTTTAGTTAACTCTCCAAGATAGTAAAACAAACAAGTAGTCGATCTTGCGGTAGGAAAATCCAATAGTAGCATGTATGCTCTGGGAAGATCCTCCTAAAGAAGTCAAGCACGAGATCATATCCGAACCAGTGAGGTAATCGCCTTTGAGTGTTTTTATTTTTTGACCTTTGGAACTCTCACCCAATTTTATTTACTTACACTTGATTAGTTCTTTATATTACATTAGAATCATCTTGTGTTTGAGAATTCTCTTGCATAGATTACATTTGCATTATTATAATTCTCATTTTCAGAATATGAATGAAAAATGTGCATAGATTACATTTGCATACTTTCCAAGTGAATTGTGCATAGATTACAACTGCATAGTTTACATTCTGAAAAAATCAATCGTAGATTTAGATCATTTTATTTGATTTTAATTTACATGTTTTTATGCTTGTTTTAAAAACACAAAAATAAAAAATGGAATTGATTAGCATTAGTTTTTCTTGATGAAATTAGTGCATTAGAAATTTTTTTATATTTTCTCTTATTGATTAATTTTTTGCATTTTTGGAAGTAAATGGAAACTCTCTCCTTACTTTAGTTAGGATTCATCGAATTGAAAAGATTACATTATCATATTCAATTGCATTCAGTTTTGGGTCGGGTCATAACACCATTGGTTTCATATCCATTTACCCTTTGAGTAATAACAGCCCAAATAACACAACGCTTAATAAAATTCATCTAGTAATTTTTACATTTTTAGGGCTCTTTCCACCAACATAGCTTAGGCTAGTGTCTTGGAATAGGTTTTAGTTAACTCTCCAAGATATTAAAACAAACAAGTAGTCGATCTTGCGGTAGGAAAATCCTCCTAAAGGAGTCAAGCACGAGATCATATCCGAACCAGTGAGGTAATCAATCCTTCCTCATTGGGAACGATAGAAGATATACATGTATTAGCAATGGTAAACCTGGAATTTACCATTGTCGAGGAGCCTGGGGTCACTTGTCAGTAAACCTTGGATTATTTCAAGGAGCCTTCAAGGGGATTGAGCTTTGTTACTCTGCCCGTGCGTGTGTATCGGATCGTAGACTATTCCCCCAGGTATATTTGTTCCTATTGGTGACCTTAGTGGCCATTAACTTTATGATTCTTTCCCAATGTGACGGTGGAGGGAAGATCCCACTGTACCTGGAGCAGACGTCGGCTAGACTCACTTGGACTCTTGGGAGGGTTATCTTCGCTCGAGATGGTTTAAATGGAGAAACTTGCACCGGTTTGTTTCATTAAGCAGGTTGTCGGGGTAACTGTTCCAACCGCCATTTCTGCATTACAATTCTACGATGTTGGATTTCATCACCAACTAGTGTTTTTAGTGCGGGAATCTACTGTTTGTGTGTGGTTTGACTCGTAGATTTGATAGCGCATGTTCATTTTTTTGTTTTTACTTTTAGAGACCATAGGTGTGAATTGCGAATTTTAATCGTTAGGTGTGAATTGTGAATTTTTAATTTTAGTTTTAAATTGTTAATAAAATTCACTGAAGTTGAATCTAATGGCAACTGTTCTGGAATTTACCAACCAAGGAACCCCTCTTAACGAGAATCTTAGTACTTTGCCTTGCTTTGGAAATGTTGGTCCTCCTTATATGGCTACATTGTCATTACCTAGATTTACAATAGGATTACCGATATGGTTATTTTCAACTTCATTGGCCCCGAATACTCCAATTGTTCCACCTCAACCGGATGCTTCACCTCAACAGAGTTCACCAACCTCATGTTGACCCCTTACCTTCTTCGCCCAATATCTCTTCCTCCCTTTCTTCCTCTTCGCTTGGTAAAAGCCTTGACACTAGTAACCAAGTGGCTAAGAAGAAGAATAAAGGGAAGAAGAATAAGAAGCAAGATAAGAAAAAAATCAACCAACCAACCATGGTTGTAAGTGTTAGTAATGTTGAGGAAACCTCCAACATGCATCATAAACCAAAATTCCCTTGCAAGATTGGTAAGGGTGACCACTTCCTTATCAATTTTCCTGCTATTCCAAAGGTATTGGAAGTATGGTCAGAAAAATCCCATCAACTTACTGTTGATCCATCAACCAGTGATAGTCAGGTTCCTGGGAAAAAGGGTAAAGTTAGGTTTCCTTGTAGGTTATGCAAAGGGAGTCATCAAACTCACATTTTCCCTCACATGGATGAAGCCTCAAAATTGTTGAAAAAACTTACTGTTCCACAGCAACAACTTCCAACTAGTTACTGTCAACTTTCTCCCAACCTACCGTCAACTGACGGAGTGATTAATATAATTCCAAGTACAGTCAATCCCACTCTTCCATTAGAGAGTGAAACTGATATCACTCAGGTTGGTGATCCATTAGTTGATCAAGTGGTCGATTCGATTTCACATTCGGTCGATCCCACTCTCCCTGTAGAGAGTGAACTTCATACCGCTCAGGTTCTTCTTGTTACATCTGATTCTTCTACGCCAAGGGGCATTTCACCTGTTTCTACAACACCCCCTCCAAGTACTGAGGTCTTTTCCTTTGATTGGAATAGATTGATAGAACCTCGTCTTCCTTCATCCATCCCTTTCCAAATCATTGTGAAGGCTTGTGGTACAAATGTATGCTGCACACATGTAGATGAAGGTGCTTCTATTAGTATTTTATCCTTAACTTATTGGAAAGCTTTGGGTTCCCCTAAGCTTGTGCTTGTTACGCAGAATCTGTCAGATTTTAACAGAAGCATTAGTGAACCTTTAGGGATCCTTCCTAAGTTTCCTATTACCTTGGAAGGTAAAACTATCTGTATTGATCTTATGGTAGTTTGAGGCCCCTTGGATTTCAATTTACTCCTTGGGCGAGATGATGTCTATGCAATGAAAGTTGTCGTATCGACACTCTTTCGCATGATGTCTTTCCCTCACAATGGAAACATTGTGACTATTGACCAAATTTCATTCCCTAGTCTTGATTCGACTACCAATAATCTGACACCCCTAAATGTTCCTTATATGGAAGTGGTATCTACCCCGCCACAGGTTAATTATGTGGCAACCAGTCCCATGTTTTCAATTACCGATGCAAGCGAGCCTCTCACTGTTTTCTCGACTTCCTTTGACTTAGATCTAGTAATTGACTTGGAAAACTCTATGGGATTATTTTAACGCGATGTTCCTATCCCTTTTGAGTCCCTTGACATGTGTTCCTTCCAGAGAATTTTTCTTCCAACCGATGAAGACCTTTTGGAAGCCATGATCAAGGAGTGTCCCTTGACATGTCTTTCTTCCAGTTGGAAGCCATGAAATAGGTGCCAAGAGGAAAGTTCCTTTTACTCTATCAACCTCGCTAAAAAATGAATCAGTGATTCAAGAGGAAAGTTCCTTTTACTGTGTATACCTCGTTAAAAAATGAATAAGTGATTAAAGAGGAAAGTTCTTTTTACTGTGTCAACCTCGTTAAAAAATGAAACATGCTTAGATGAGGATAGTTTTTTTCCTGTGTCAACCTCATTAAAAGATGAATCAGTAGGTTATGTAGGTAGATTGTAGAGAGTAGATATGAGGACAGTTTTGTTACTAAGTCAACCTCATTAAAAATGAATTAGGTATGAGGATAGTTCTTTTTCCTATGTCAACCTCGTTAAAAAATGAAACAAGTGCCTAAGAGGAAAGTTCATTTTACTGTGTCAACCTCGTTAAAAAATGAATCAGTGGGTCATGAGGATAGTTCCTTTTACTGTATCAACCTCGTTAAAAAATGAATCAGTTGGTCAGAGGAAAGTTCATGTTACTGTGTCAACTTCGTTAAAAAATGAAACATGTCTTAGATGAGGACAATTATTTTCCTATGTCAACCTCATTAAAAAATGAATCAGTAGGTTATATAGGTATATTGTAGAGAGTAGATTGATATATTCCATGAGGATGGTTCTTCTCATGTTTCAACCTCGTTAAAAAATGAAACAGATACCAAGAGGAAAGTTCCTTTTAATGTGTCAACCTCGTTAAAAAATGAATCAGTGGGTAATGAGGAGAGTTCCTTTTACTGTGTCAACCTCGTTAAAAAATGAAACACGTCTATGAGGATAGTTCCTTTTACTATGTCAACATCGTTAAAAAATGAAACAGGCCCTTTTGAGGAATGTTCCTGTTACTATGTCAAGCTCATTAAAAAATGAAACAAATACTCTCCTAGTCAAAGTCGAGTCTTTCATCTAATCTCGTAAAATGCACCTTCATTCCATCTAGCTATTAGTAACTAGTAGTCTGCTTAGTTGAATGAAATGAAGCTTGGGGGGCATGTTCTCTAGCAAGTTACGCTTGGGGGTCATCAAAACTTATCTCAAGCATGATTTTTCCTTTGTTTCAAGCTTGTGTAAAAATGAAACAAACCCATTCTCAAGCACAGTTTTCCTACATTTCAAGCTTGTGTAAAAATGAAACCACTTTCAAGCACAGTTTTCCTACATTTCAAGCATGTGTAAAAATGAAACCACTTTCAAGCACGGTTTTCCTACGTTTCAAGCTTCTGTAAAAATGAAACCACTTTCAAGCATGATTTTTCCTTTGTTTCAAGCTTGTGTAAAAATAAAACAAACCATTTTCAAGCATATTTTTCCTTTGTTTCAAGCTTGTATAAAAATGAAGCCTATCTTGAGTCCATTTTAGTTATTATTTTCGAGACTCGTTAAACTCATGAAAATCCCAAGATTATTTTGCTATCTTTCATTCTCGTAAAACACATGAAAATGTCGAGTTCTTTCCATCTTTTCCTGCTCGTAAATTTAATTGAAATTCGGCCACATGAGTACATTTTTATCCCTTTTTTGAACTCGTTAAAACTTACGAAAAAGAGAAAACCATGAGTACATTTTTATCCTTCTTTTGAACTCATTAAAACTTACGAAAAAGTGAAAACCATGAGTATACTTTTATCACTTTTTCGGACTCTTGAAAATTACGAAAAAGCAAAACCATGGAGTTCTCTTTTAAGCCCTTTTTAGACTCTCTAAACATGAAAATATTGCCGAGTACTTGAATATTCGAACTCGTTAAAGAAAATGAACAGTTGTCCCTTCAGTATAAGTTTACCCCTTTTCTGGACTGAAATGGACTTTAAGAAAAAGGTATACGTTGACTAATCATGGTCAATAGAGTTCTCTCCTGTATTATTTTATCCTTTTTTGGGCTTGAGAGACTAAATTTACGAAAAAGTACACCCATGGAGTTTCCTTAATTTTTTCTTTTGACTCCCTAAAATTTAAAAACACCGAGTTTCTCCTATACTGGACTCGTTAAAACTAAACAATAAAGGACCTGTTGATTACAAATAGGAACGAACCACTCCTTCTTAGGGTTCGATTTTATACTAAGTTGGACTCATCCGAAGGATGAGCTTACATAACAAGCAAATGTTATCCTCCTCAAGCTTGTCAAAAATAAAGAGGTACTTGCCAGAAATGGTGGGGGAAAAAGAGAGAAAATGGATCCAGTTGTTAAAATTTGTTTAAAATTAGTATACCACTCTTGAACACAACACTTTTTTTCACACTTCTACCTAGGTTGGGAAAATCCTTTGCCTATCAGTTAATCAAACCACATTGAAAGACTTCAGCCAATTTCTGGGTATTAGCTTTAGTTCAATTGTCATCAAAACATATGTAGTGTTATTATGTGTTCAATAGGACAGTTCAAATAAACCATTCATTTGCAAACATTTGTCTCCATTCGCGTTGACCATCGCTGAGTCAGTCCTTCCAAAATATTTCTACAAAACTTGATCTAATGGTTTCGTGTCATGGGATTTCCTACGACGGATCACTTTCTATCGACGAAAGCATATCATCTAGGAATTTGATCTAGAATCCTTCAGTACATTGGAATTTGCATGTCTTAATGGTAGTTTTCTCGCCTTTGATGACAGGTTGCATCATTGACCTTCGATCGAATCATTCTATGAAATGCTCGACTTCAGATCAAAAATTCACATTTCATGGATTGTACTGAGTACTTTGAGAACCATTGACATTATTGGTGGTTTCTCTCACACTTGTTAACAGTTCACATCATTGACTAGTAATCAAGTGGTTTCTACCATGTTCGATTTCGACACAGTGAATCGCATGGTTAGAATCGTACTAGTTCGGGAAACATAAATCAAGACCCTGGATACCATCTAGGCTGCGAGGAGTTTTATTGTTCATTATACAATAGAATATTCATGACAGATGGGTGCATCCATACTATGTCTACTATTGATGTAATATTAAAATCATTTCTATATCAGAACATTTTAGTTAAGTTTTTATTTAGTTAGTTATTGTTCTGAGTATGGGAATGCCTACCTCAGCGATGATGTATATATATATATATATGTTTGCATTGAATGTGTTTACAGGTTCCAACTGGTGTCCACAAGCAAATACTTGGAATGATAAAGCACTTCACTCTTCGAATTATCTCAGACTTTGTGCTTTAGGGGGCAATCTGTTACAAATTATTTTGTCACCATGACATTTTACTGTTTATATGGGTTCATCAACACCTATATAATGCTCCCTTAGAAGTATACAACCCTAAAGCTCCTAAACCAAGTCCTGAATTTGGAGAAAAGCTTATAAAAATCATAAAAGCACCTGTACCACACTTTTCCTTAGCCTTACCTGTGGCACCACACCCTTTTGCTCTAAAAACTGTGGAGCCGACTGCACGTTTTCTTCATTAAAAGTGTGGACCCCTGTAAAAGGTAAATTGAAGGTGAAAGTAAATTCTAGAAGCCCAGTTGGTCGTATATTCTCCCAGCTGGAAGCTTCTAGAATGGGTTATCCAGTCGAAGCCTTACTCCCTCCATTATCATGAACATTCATGCCTTCATAAAAGGAGCCTATTCCTTGGATTTTGGAACTTAATCCCTTGATAAGGGGACTCTATCCCTTCCATTTTGGAGCTGTAACCACTTTCCTTCTCTTATAAGTTGAAGCTTTGGTTTAGTCTCAAGGGTACATGCTGATCTATGTAAAACTTCTCTATCCATTTTGTATACACTTAGTACTTGCTTTGTACTTGGTAGCTACGATAAAGAAGGGAATTGCTGAAGAAACATACTCTTTTTGCTAGCTGTGAGAAAGATTACATACTCGTAGTTAGGCTGGTTCAAGAGGGCTTGTCAGACCAGAGGAAAATGCTTGTTCCGGACCCTGGAAGGACCTGTACAACATCAAGGCGAACGCGGTTGTAAGACTCCTTATTTTATTTAAAGATAATACAATTAGATCCTATTTTCTCAATAAGTTTGTTATGTGTTTACTTGAATGACTTATTTCTTAAATTCCTTGATCATTAAGATAGATTTGTGATTTGTGAATTAGTATATGTTGCAGGTGCTTTTGATTCTCTTCCATGTATTTGCTTGCATGTCTTTAGAGGTGACTTCTTGGAGTGAAGGGAAAGAATAATTCAACTAGCATTGGACCACAGGTAGGTCCTTTCTTCATCATACAAAATTCTAAATTACATATAATCTAGAGAAAGTAGTTTACATTTGTCCTGTTTGTTTCTAACTATCCTTGTGATACTAGGAAGATCTTCCCTGTCCACAAGAACTATTTATCCGCCTAACACTTTGGACCAAAATCTACAAAATATCATAAGTTTTAATCTTAGTTCACCTAACCAAAAAAATTGGAAAAATTTTTTTAAATAGTTCTTTACCTGAGTCATTCCACCATGTCCCTAGTGGAAGTGGGAGATTTGGATCTCCTATGAAGTCTGTCCCATCATAGGTCCATTCATCTACCATGATTAGTTGCTGCTAGAGCCATACAAAAAATGTAGGTGGGAAGTGCATCTGTTAACCACCTCCATGAAGAGGCATCAACTCTGCCCACCGTGATAACCATGGCTCGCTATGTTGAGGAATTTTCACCTCCACCCACTGATATCTAAAAAATGAGAAACATTATAGGAATAACACAACCATAATCGATCCATATCCAAATTGATTCAACTTCCCATTCTTGAATTTGGTGAGTTGGTCTTTCATGTTGGCTAATAGCCCCTCACCCTAGTTGAATATGGTAGGGTTTAGGCATTTGACTACGTACTAAAGGTGAGACTTACTCACCTCATGGAGAGCTTATACTCCAGACACATGAGCTACGGTAAATAGAACTTTTTTCAATGGAAGATCACTGATAACCTTGATATCAATTTTCCCACTTGTGGTCTTGTGAGAACCATGGGCACTATTGTAACTCCTAGAGACAGCCTTGATTTGTATAAAGACCAGTGCCTAGGACATCTTAAATGCAAGGAGCATATAACTCAACTGATTGGAGGTGACAATGTTAAGCTTTCATGGTATAATCACTGAGATGAATGGTTTTAATAAGGGTGGAACCAAGACCCCAAAGTTAAACACAAAAAATATGAAAAATGTATAAACTGAGTATAAACTGCAATAAGTAAATGCATCAGACAACTTTGAGACAAAATGTTGTAAAGGGGGCCGACTTCTAAAATGAACACACAGATATCAATTAATATGTGGGTAATGACTGTGGCAGAAGATGTAGTAAGATATTAACTATAACTAGTCTTATTCAAGGATAAGAATCCATATATATTGGGCCTATTCAGAGATAAGAATCCATATATCTGGACAATTTCAAAGAAAAGAATCCATTGTAGTTAATATCAGAAGAATGGTGAAAGATATAGAAAATGAACAAAGTATCATGTCTGAGCCTATTTAAAGCGTTGTGTATGAGTAAATATGAGTATCTGTAATGATAAATTCACATTTAAACATGGGATCACTTGCATTCCAGAGCGTTAGATACAATAAATGTGGAGAGATGTGAAATGAACATTTGTATTAAAAACATAGAGAAGGGTTACAAACTATGAATCACCCAGAGCGGAATCCCCAATTCCAACAAAGCTTCTTATTACTAAGTCCCTACAGGATCTTCAACATCAAATATCAAAATTCATACCAAATACATACAGAACACTTGAACTAGTGAGTCCTTTGGAAAATTTGGAGCCTTTTCTTAGTGTTTGCTTCCTGTTTTTATAACCACTGATTCCTATGTGTGAGAAGATATTTTGGGAAAATATCTTCTCCGCGTGATGGTATGTTGTTGCAAGTCTAAATCAAAATAGAAATTATGATAAGGAAAAAATGCCTCTCATCATCTTACAATGTAGGCCTAAAGCCATTTCTAACTGAAATGTAACAATTGACTGAATTGAAAGTAAAAAATACGAGAGTAAATCTAAATATTTCACCCGAAATGAAAAAGTGAAGACAATATACGGTAAAAATACCACACAAGCCCTGTCATGAATTATCATTTTTGTTTGATGAAGTGGAACTACTACTGTTGCAGGCGAAAGAGATACCGTTAGTCGTGGGAAGGGTTGGTCTTCTGCGCTGGAGCATGTGGTACTTCCAATAGTGGAAAAACTAGCCTTCTGTGCTGGAGGGTCCCATAGAGTGGCTAATGGTCATGATCCATTACCTTGGACGTGGAATTTCCTCTCTGCATCTTTTCCTCTGCTTCCCGGGCGTGGAGGATCATCATCTTCGGCCTCGAGCCGCCGTGATTGGCTATGAGACAGCCATGTGTACATTAAAAGGCCATGAAAATATGCACAGACAACAAACAAATTAAATAAATCCTGCGATGAGGGGTTTTACTGCTTCAGATGGCTTGGGTAAATGTGGAGGATTAGTGCGAAGGTAAAGAATGTAGCGGGAGCATTTTCATGGCGAAAACAGGGTTTAAATATGATTTGGCGCAAATCTTATGCAAAAGGCAGTTTTGTGGAAGACCGGAGTGGGCGGAAGGCGGTAAGCAGTATCGGGCTGGAGGCACGCGATACGATTAGGTGGGCAATGCGTGTCCTCACAAAAAATGCCCATTTTGCGTCGGAGTTACGAATTGGGGAAATGCTGTGAAATGAATGCGAAAATGAATGGGAGCCGTCCAATCTGGGCAATCTAGTTCAGTGGCTGCAAATGCACGTAATGGAAGTACTCGTGCAGTCGGGTGGGACCAACAATGACATCAGGACTTACCTTACTGTTACATTCACAGCACCAAGTGTCTCCGTGGTCGGGCCCCCTAAGCATTCCGGCGGGGTCTTGTAGTGGCTCTAAGCCTGCGGCCATCGCCCCACAGAAAGGCTATCTGGGGTCCCACCGTATGCTACGTCATCACCATTTTGGGGGGGTGAGCTTCCGCCTTCCCCCTTCCATCCTTGATCCCCCCATAACTCTTCACGCGCCTTTCTTCATTTGTCTTCTCAGAGCATGGGCAAGTCCCGCCCTGTCCAGCTGTCTTGCACCTTTATCCTCCTTTCTTTCGTGTCAAGCTTACCGCAAGGCTATAATACATATATGATGCCTTGTCCCCTTTTCTATATGGATTTTCATTCATATTAACCCATTTTCTCTTTTAAGTATTTCTCCCTTTTATGCTTTCGGGTGATCCCCATTTATAAGTTTCTTAGGGCTAAGGTGGTGAATGATATAACAACATGGGCTCCATTTGGAGATGACACACTTGTCCTTGAACGTGTCGAGAACTCTGCAGACCATCTGTTAGCCTCTCTCTATGAACGTGGATCCTTGATACCTTCTCTTCTTTCTTCATGACAACTAAAAACAGCAAACATCATAATAAGAGCAACTAAGTAATGTACAATATCATACAGCAGACCTTTCGGCCTGAATCAATACTGGAAAAAGGGTTTTAAGAATTTCCCATTCATAGGGGTTTCGAGAAGATCACCCTGCAAATTTTCCAGCCTGAAGGTGTTGTTTCCTCCTTCTTCAGCAGTTTTGAAAGGTCTGAACCATAGAGGATCGAACTTTCCATGCTTTCCTTTTTCAGCCCTTCTTATATCCCATCTTAGCACCAAATCTCCAACCTACATCTCTTTACATTTAGCGTGATGATCGAACAGGTCTTTCATTTTATTTTGGTACTCAGTAAACCTCTGATTTACTTGACTTCGAGTCTCCTCCAACTCTACTAACTGATTCATCCTTCTGTTAAGATCGTTCGGTTCCTCTTGACAATCCTGCATGAACCTAGCCACAGGTAAGGCCAATTGTATCGGGAAAACTGCTGCTCTACCATAGACCAATTCATATGGGGATTTTCCTGTTGACCTCTTACTAGTGATTCTATTTTCCCATAGCGAGAACTTAAGCTGTGAATCCCAGTTCTTCTTATTTTCATTTATGGCCTTTTTCAACGCCCTCACCAAGGTTTTATTTGAGGATTCTGCCAATCCATTCCCCTGTGGATAATATGCATTAGAGTGCCCTAATACAATTTTATATTGTTGGAAAAAACTGATAAATTTGGCAGACTTAAAAGCCTGAGCATTATCTGTGAGAATCTTAGTAGGACAACCAAACCTTGAGATAATGTTATCTTCCAGAAACTTCATCACAACTATGTCTGTAGCATTCCTTGCTGGCACGGCCTCTACCCATTTAGTAAAGTAATCAGTGGCTGTTAATATCCACTTTTGTTTCCCGCTTGAGGTAGGGTTAATTTCACCAATGAAATCAATTCCCCACTACTGGAAAGGTTCTTCTATGTGCACTGGGATCATAGGAAAAGGTAGGAACTTCTGCCTTTCAGCAAATTTCTGACATTTTTCATAGGCCCTTACCCGAGCTTAAACATGTTCGAAAATTTTGGGCCAGAAAAAACCTTCTTTCAGAATCTTGTGTGTCATGGCCCTCCAGCTGTAGTGGCCACCACAGATACCCTCGTGGAATTCTGTCATCACTTCTTCTACTTCATTTTCTGTGAGACATAAAAGTAGTATTCCTGATGGGTCTCTCCGGTATAAACGGCCATTTTTATGATGAAATTATGAGATTTTTGCCTCAGTGTTCTATACTTTGTCTTGTCGCAGTTGGGAGGACATCTAAGATTCAAGAAGTACTCTACAATTTCCTTGTACCATGGACTGAGAAGGTACTTCATATGGGTCTTTTGTGTAGCAGTTTCTATTCCATGCTACTCGTCTGCTCTTTCAGGATATTCATTGGCTACCATAGACAAATTTATCCCCAAAGTCTGATAGCTTGATTCAAAAAGGATCTTGGCTAATCCCTGTCCTTTTATTAGCTTAGTGGGGCATATCTCCAACTCATACTCCTGTATCTTGGCTATCCATTTTCCTCTCTTTCCTTCGCTATCTCCCTGAATCAAGATGTCTTTTATAGCTACTGTGGGTACAAATGCAGTTATGGTTGACTGCAATACATACATCCGAAAAGCCTTGAGGGATTTGACCAAGGCATAAGCTTGTTTCTCTAGGGTGTTATATTTTAGCTCAACATCACGAAGCACTTGGCTGAAGAAGGCAATAGGCTACTCATAACCTTCCTCATTTTTCTACAATAATACAGTTGTGATGGTGTGGGGAGATGCAAAAAAAATATCATGAAAGGTTTTGCATAATCAAGTCCTACTAATATTGGGGCTTTTGCAAAAGCATTTTTTATTCTGTTAAAAGCTTCCCGTGACTCAGGAGTCCATTTTACTTCATTATCCTTCTTTAGCATCTCAGTTATGTGCCAAAATATCTCTGCATAGTTCGGTATGAATCTTCTCAAGAAGTTGATGCATCCAAGAAAGACTTGGACCTCTTTCTTGTTTCTGGGCAAGGATATACCATTAATGACTTCTACCCTCTTCGGGTCAATTTTCACCCCTGCCTTTGTTACAATATGCCCCAACAGTTTACCCTCTTCTAAAGCAAACAGAGATTTTTGAGGGTTTAAGGACAATCCATACCTGCGACACTTGTCAAAGGTTCTGCGCAAGTGCTCTATATGTTCAGCATCGTCCTTTGAGAAGACTGTGATGTCGTCTAGGTAGACCACCATGAATTTTTCTTGTTCCCCCACGAAAGCAATTTCCATGGCCCTTTGAAATGTAGCCCCCGCATTGATCAATCCAAATAGTATTCGAGCATACATAAACATTCCCCAAGGAGTAGTGAATGCAGTTTTATTTTGGTCCTCCGAAAGCACTGCTACTTGATTATACCCAGAAAATCCATCCATCATAGACATCCTTGAATATCCTACGACCTTCTGCAATATATGGTCCATCTTGGGTAGTGGATAATTTTCTTTCAGGGATGCTTTGTTTAGATTCCGAAAGTCAACACACAATATTATTTCTCCATTCTTCTTTTGGACTAGGACCAAGTTGGCCACCCATTCAGAATATCTTAATGGCACAATAATTTTAGCCTTCAACTGTTTCTTAATTTCCTTTTCTATGGAGGGAAGGATTAGAGGATTGATCTACCTTAATTTCTGTTTGTGTGGCTTAGCATCTCCCTTTAATGGAATTTTGTGATGGATAATGCTAATATCAAAGGTCTTCAAATCTTGATAGGACGAGGAAAATACATCATTATATGTTTGAAATAGCTTCCGATATTGTTCTTTGTATTCTTCGGGTACCTTATCAGACAATTTTACAATCTTTGGATCGGCCTCAGTGTCGAGGTTCAGGTCATCTGCCTGATTTTCTTCAACAACCTTACTTGACTGTATTGGGACATCATTCTTATCAAATAGTCTCTCTAGAGGAACCAATCCTCTAGGTATCAAATTCCTTTTAAGCTGCAGCACCTTGTGCCCATCCATGGTATCCTGCCATTTATTCTGAGGAAGGTCCTCAGTCTCCTTCTCACCAAAATCTATGTCCATATTGGAGAATTATCCAACAGTATCCATGAATATTTTTACTTTCTCTTCATCTTCAAACACCTGCCAGTGTTTGACATTTTCAGGGATGGAGGGACGGTAGCAAACTTCTATTTCATACCTCAGGAGGGGGTTCTGAGGTGGCCGAAAAGTGCTTGCAGCTACTGCAAGAGAGTCTGCCATTCTGTTCTGGTCTCTTGGCATTAATTGAATATTAAATGCTAAGAAGAAAATCTCTACCAAGTCCCATACCTCATTTCTATAAGCCATCAATCATGGGTGCTTAGCCTGACATTGATTTCTTACTTGTCTCACCACCAGTTTTGAATCTCCCAAAACCTTCAAGCTCTGAATATTCATATTCTTTGTTGTTTGTAGACCTAGGAGCAATGCTTCATATTCAGCCACATTATTCATGGCTTCGTATTCCAATTTGAAAGATAATGGGACCAGTTTTCCAGTAGGGGAGATCAAGAGAACCCCAGCTCCATTCCCTTCCTTTGAGTTAGCTCCATCAAAGTGCAAGGTCCAAATCCCACCTTCTTCATTACTAGAAGACTGCTTGGTATTTACTTGACAGAAAGATGGCTCCTACAAGTAATCTTGTTCTTCCTCAAGAATTAGATAAGAGAAATTATCCTCTTTGCTATACACTGGTGAATTTACTGAATTATCAGCTTTAGTGACCATCTTCAAAAACCCTATTTCCTAGTATAATCTCATTTCTTGGCCTCCAAACATAGGGATGGTCACATAGGTTAAGTCCAGCTTTATAGATCCTCCGATTTTTGTACCCCATGATCTTGATAACAGCATCCCAAACCGAGCTGGGATGTCAACCACTACTATGTCCATTACCATGCTCTTCGCCGGGATTTGGGCTATATTTACCACCAAATATTTGATCATCCTCAAGCATTTGATTCTCTTAGAATTAAAAGAGTAGATATATTTATACGAGCGAGTGATCTACAGTCCCAATTGCTCCATCAGCGACAGAGGTAATAGGTTATGGGATGCCCTAGAATCCAGCATACAGTGATGCAATAAAAGGTCATGAATTACTAAGGAGACATAGAAAGGAGGAGTCACAGCATCTAACTTCTTGACATGAGGACCGAACATGACCATAGGCCTTTCTTCCTAAAGGTTTAAACTATCTGGGATTGGGGCTGCTCCTTGAGAAAGCATGAAAGAAGACACTTGAGATTGGTAGACTGGTTGTTTCAGTAGTTCAGTCAGGGGGACTGGGATTTTAACTTTTTCCATTTCTTTTTGAAGATTAAAAGTAGAGGGAGACCTCTCTATGAGACTTTCCTTTGGCTCTTTACTCTTAGCTGGAGGTTTTTCTTCCTTTAGGATAGGCTTGAATTTTATATTTGAATTAGAGGCCAACTTAGAAGAAGAAGGAATGGAGTCATTAGAATGTAAAGGTTTAGTTATAGGTCTTTCCTTTATCTCCAACTTTCTAAACAAATGTCTCCTTCTGAGGCATCTCTTCTTCTTGTTCTTGTGAGTGGGTTCTCTTTCTAGAGGACTAGAGATCATATTTTCTATGAAATTGTGCTTGCATGAAGTCTACAAATTGTTTATAGTAATCATCGATCTCTGGATCTTTAGCGGCACTTGTTTTTTCTTCTTCTTCTTGCAAGGAAAACTCCACTCCTTCACTTTCTTGCAAATAAGACTCAACTTCATCACCATTTGAGTAAGCAAGATATTGATCATCTTGCCCGTCGGGGATGTCTTCGGTAGGGCCATCCATATGCCCTTCCAGATACAGCGGGGGATGTATGTTATCTTGCTGCTCCTTCCGATCTCTTTGTAATATTTGTAGACGAGGCTTTCTATATTGGGGGTTAAATCCTCTATTTGGAGTAGTTTGGAATGGCTTGGAGGATGAGTTCTTTGCCTCGAACTCAAGCTTCACTAGCTTGCTCGAAAGGTTCTTGATCATTTTTCTCATCTCCTCTATTTTGTAATCTTCTACCTCTCTATCTTGACCGGAGGTAGATGCTTCTTCTTTCCCTCTCCGTCTAGCATCATGGTCTGACCTCCCTTTTGATTTACCTATAGAAGCGAAGTTGGCTTCCACTTCCAATGCATTAGTCTGGGCTTCATCCAGAGTAGCAGACTTCCTTTCTCTTAAAGAGAATCCGAATTCTAACTCAAAGGATGCTACAAACACCACTTTAGCAGTGGTCTGGTGAGGCTTCATTTCAGCTGGGAGACTGGTATATAACTTACTAAACCTCTTGATGAAATCAGACACATCTTCATTATGCCTCTTTCTAAGTGCATTAAATTCTGTAAGATAGTATCCATGGTCCTTCTTCTCTCCCCACTTCTTGATGAAATCACTTTCTATCTCCTCCCAGTTATTAATGGAACGGTCTCCCAAGGTATTGAACCATTTTCTGGCCTCTCCATCTACAGACTGGACAAACAATCTCAACACCATGTCCAGATGTTCAACATTGAAATTTTCTACGAAGGCGCAAAAAACTTCCAGGTGTTTCTGGGCTTCAGTATCATTTTCTCCATTGAAACGAGGTAGGATTTTTTAGTAATCCTGAGGCATATCATTCAGGATCTGAGGCAATGCCATGGGGGCATATTTGTTCAGTAGGAAGCCAGGAACAACCATCGTAGGCTATGGAGGTGGTGGGAGAGTGTGATGTGTAATAGGAGGTGGTGGAAGAGAAGTGTGTATGACAATGGGGATATATTGAACAGAGGCTTGAGGGGCTGATTGAACTGTGGGAATATGAGCAGCGGAAACCTCTGTGACTTCTTTAACTTCTTCAACTTCAGGAGTGGGATGCAGAAAGAATCTCGTGGTATCTACAGATTCAACCTCATCTATTACTTCAACATTTTCAAGGGAGGAGCTATCAGAAGTATAATCGAGGGTTATTGCAATAGAATCGAGACCTTGATCTTGAGCTAATTGAGAAGAGGATGGAGAGTCTTCTAGGGAGAATCTGGGAATATCTATATAAGCTGATTTTATTTCTCTCCAACTTCTCTTGCGCAAAATCTTCTTTGGATCAGACACTGAAGGTGTTCTCGACTGTGATGTATCTGACCTCAAGTGTGGCTTTCGGGAAGCCAGGACTACAAATAGATTTATCCTTTGAAGGACAGTGGAGTCGCCAAGGTGAGGGATCTACAACTCCCAACTTCCTGCTCACCTATTCTGAAGGGTGGATGAATATTTGTCGAGGCCCAGGGATTTATCTCTTCAAATTCTTTCCCCAGCAACGACACCAGAAATAAGTTGTAACTCCTAGAGAAAGCCTTGAGTTGTATAAAGACCAGTGCCTAGGACATCTTAAATGCAAGGAGCATATAACTCAACTGATTGGAGTTGACAATGTTAAGCTCTCATGCTATAATCACTCAGATGAATTGTTTTAATAAGGGTGGAATCAAGACCCAAAATTTAAACACAAAAACTATGAAAACTGTATAAACTGAGTATAAACTGCAATAATTAAATGCATCAGATAGCTTTAAGACAAAATGCTGTAAAGGGGGTTGACTTCTAAAATGAACACATAGATATCAAGTAATATGTGGGTGATGACTGTGGCAGAAGATGTAGTAAGATATTAACTATAATCGGGCTTATTCAAGGATCAGAATCCATATATACTGGGCCTATTCAGAGATAAGAATCCATATATCTGGACAATTTCAAAGACAAGAATCCATTGTAGTTAATATCGGAAGAACGATGAAAGATATATAAAATGAAGCAAATTATCCTGTCTGAGCCTATTTAAAGTGCTATGTATGAGTAAATATGAGTATCTGTAATGATAAATTCACATTTAAACATGGGAGCACTTGCATTCCAGAGCATTAGATATAAGAAATGTGGAGAGATGCGAAATGAACATTTGTATTAAAAACATAGAGAAGGGTTACAAATTGTGAATCACCCAGAGCGGAATCCCCAATTCTAACAAAGCTTCTTATTACTAATTCCCTACGAGATATTCAACATCAACTATCAAAATTCATACCAAATACATATAGAACACTCGAACTAGTGAGTCCTTTGGAAAATCTGGAACCTTTTCTAAATGTTTGCTTCCTGTTTTTTTAACCATTGATTCCTATGCGTGAGAAGATATTTTGGGAAAATATCTTCTCCACGTGCTGGTATGTTGTTGCAGGTCTAAATCAAAATAGAAATGATGATAAGGAAAAAATGCCTCTCATCATCTTACAATGCAGGCCTACAGCCGTTTCTAACTGAAATGTAACAATTGACTGAACTGAAAGTAAAAACTGTGGGAGTAAATCTAAAGATTTCACCCAAAATGACAAAGTGAAGAGAATATACGGTAAAAATACCACAGAGGCCTCGTCATGACTTATCATTGCTGTTTGATGAAGTGGAACCACTTCTACTGCTGGCGAAAGAGATACCGTTAGTCGTGGGAAGGACTGGTCTTCTGCGCTGGAGCATGCAGTACTGCCAGTAGTGGAAAAACTGGCCTTATGTGCTGGAGGGTCCCATAGAGTGGCTAATGGTCATGATCCATTACCTTGGACGTTGAATTGCCTCTCTGCTTCCTGGGTGTGGAGGATCGTCATCCTCGGCCTCGAGCCACTGTGATTGGCTATGATACGGCCATGTGTACATTAAAAGGCCATGAAAATCTACACAGACAACAATCAAATTAAATAAATCTTGTGATGAGGGGTTTGACTACTTCAGATGGCTTGGGTAAAGGCGGAGGAGCAGTGCGGAGGTAAAGAATGCAGCAGGAGCATTTTCATGGCGAAAACAGGGATTAAATATGATTTGGCGCAAAGCTTATGCAAAAGATGGTTTTGCAGAAGACCAGAGTGGTTTTCGCGTAGGCGGAAGGCGGTAAGTGGTATTAGGTTGGACGCACGTGATACGGTTAGGTGGGCAACGTGTGTCCTCACAAAAACTTCCCATTTCATGTCGGAGTTGCGAGTTGGGGAAATGTTGTGAAATGAATGCGAAAATGAATGGGAGCCATCCGATCTGGGCAATCCAGGTCAACGGCTGCAAATGCATGCAATGGACGTACTTGCACAGTCGGGTGGGACCGGCAATGACGTCAGGACTTACCTTACCGTTACATTCACAGTGCCAGGTGTCTCCATGATCGGGCCCCCCAAGCATTCCGGTGGGGTCTTGTAGCAGCTCTAAGCTCGCGGCCATCACCCCACGGAAAGGCTATCTCGGGTCCCACCGTATGCTACGTCATCACCATTCCGGGGGGGGTGAGATTCTGCCTTCCCCCTGCCATCCTTGATCCCCCCAGAACTCTTCACGCACCTTTCTTCGTTTGTCTGCTCAGAGCATGGTTAGGTCCTGCCCTGTCCAACTGTCTTGCACCTTTATCCTCCTTTGTTTTGTGTCAAGCTTACCGCAAGGCTATAATACATATATCATGCCTTGTTCCCTTTTTTATATGGATTTTCATTCATATTAACCCATTCGCTCTTTTAAGTATTTCTCCCTTTTATTCTTTCAGGTGATCCCCCTTTATAATTTTCTTAGGGCTAAGGTGGTGAACGATATAACAACAGGCACAATGCCTAACAATCATCATATTTGTGCTCTCTCCTCTTGTATGAGCACTCGATAACTAAAATCATTGTTGTTGGGTATGTGTTATAATATTTCCACAACTAATCACGCGTGGGGGGGCGATAGCCCCTCCTGTCGGGATCTGGGGCAGCGCCCCAGCGAAAATTTTTTGGTCCTTAATTTCTGGTGGGCGGTCCGCACCCATGGTTTTGGGGTGCAATGGTTTTTGGCCCCTGGTATTTTTGTAGATCCAGTCAAGGTAATTACGGTTATTTTCTAATCCAGGGTTAATGGATTAGGGTTTATGTATGCTTCGGCATGTATATATATATATATATATATATATATATATATATATATATATATATCTGTGTGTGTGTGTGTGTGTGTGTGTGTTGTAACACTAAAAGGAATATAATGAAATATCAAGCTGGTCCTCCCAATTTGGGATCCAGGAGAAAATTTCTATGTTTATCCGTTTTATGTTTTCTGCTCTCTCTATTGTTTATTTTCTGTTATAAGATTCGTGTGTAGATAATTTCTGCTCATGGTTAAAACCTACATTTGGTATCAGAGTTGTTTCGGCTTCAAGGAGATGCCTTTGCTGCTGAGGTTTTTTTGCTCGGGCCTGAGGTAGACCTTGTTCAATGGGAGATCTACGGGATCGATTCTTGCGGTGAAAGAAGATGGTGAGCGGCAGAAAGATAGAGATCGAGAAATTTAATGGTCAGAGTTTTGAGTTGTGGAAGCTCAAGATGGAGGATCTGCTGGTGGATAAAGATCAGTGGATCGTGGTAGATCCGGGTACTAAACCAACGAAAATGTCAGATGAAGACTGAAAGAAGATGGATCGGAAGGCAAAGAGCACAATACGGTTGTGTGTCTCAGATTCAGTATTGTTGAATGTATCTGGGGAAGCTACGACGAAGACCTTATGGGACAAGCTAGGGACTTTGTACCAATCTAAGTCTCTGGTGAATAAATTGTTCCTGCAGAAAAAGTTGTATAACCTGAGGATGAAGGATGGAGACTCGGTGACAGAGCATCTGAACGCCTTCAATACTGTGGTAAGTCATTTGTCATCTGTTGATATTAAAATCTCGATGAAGATAAGTGCATCGCTTGTTGTGTTCTCTACTCGTACTCATGGGACAACACTGTTACTGCACAGTGCAATACAAGTACCTTGAATTTTGATGACATTGTCTCAAATTTCTTTGTTGTCGAGGAAATGAGACAGAGAACAAGGGAGGACCGTACGGAGATGCCTTATCGGTACGAGGACGGTCCCAAAATAGAAATAAGAATAAGGTTTCAAGTGGGAGATCTAAATCTAGAGGGAGATCTAAATCTCCCGGAAAGTTTGTAAAGGTGTGCTGGAAATACAGAAAGGAAGGACACTACAAAAAGGAATGCAGATCTAAAGCTCCTGAGAAAGCAAAGGGATCTGATGAAGCTCCTTCTGTAGAGGCAAAAACCACCTCGGATGAAGGTGGGGATGTGTATTTGGCTTCTTCTTCAAATACACATGTAGATCATGAGTCATGGTTGATTGACTTAGGTGCATCCTTTCACTTCACTCCCCATAGGGAGTGGTTCCGCGAGTATGAGAAAT
Source organism: Pinus albicaulis (assembly GCA_034641835.2). NCBI lineage: Eukaryota > Viridiplantae > Streptophyta > Pinopsida > Pinales > Pinaceae > Pinus > Pinus albicaulis. The sequence goes on from CM076570.1 coordinate 370,534,868, forward strand.
ATGATGGTGGTGATGTCTTCCTAGGGGATGACAGGAAGGCCAGAATCATCGGACGTAGAAAAATCAAGCTAAAGCTGCAAGGTGGAAGGATTAGAACACTTCCTGGTGTTCTGCATATTCCTGCATTGGCCAGAAATCTGATTTCTGTAAAAACAGTGTTCGAGAAAGATGCCCGCAAGATGGTTTGGGGAGCACTGGTATTAATGCGGGGAGTTCAAACTGGAACTTTGTACAAGCTACAAGGTAGCACTGTTATTGATGGGTGTAAAAATTCTATGGTTCCTGAAAGTGGAGCAGAAATCCTAGCTGCCTCTGGAGAAAAGACCATGCTATGGCATCAAAGGCTTGGACATATTGGAGAGAAGGGCCTTCGGATACTGCATAGAAATGGTATGGTAGAAGGTATGTCTAATTTCTCTCTGGATTTTGATTTCCGTGAACATTGTGTATATGGGAAGCAGAATCGGGTGAGTTTTCCTTCTGGTGCTAAGAGGGCAAACAAGATATTAGAACTTGTGCACAGTGATGTGTTTGGACCTGTGCTAGTTCCATCACTGGGAAAGTCTATGTACTATGTTTCATTCATAGATGACTTCTCAAGGAATACATGGATATATTTCTTGAGGAATAAATCTAAATTTTTTGACAGATTTAAAGAATTTAAGGCTCTGGTGGAAAACCAGACAAAGAAGAAGATAGAGGAGCTGAGGATAGATAATGGTGGGGATTTCTGCAAGAAGGAATTTGAAGATTTTTGTAAGAAGTGTGGTATAGCACGGCAGAAGACTACTCCATACACACCTCAAAAAAACAGAGTTGCAGAAAAAATGAACAGAACACTGATGGAAAAGGAAAAAAGCATGCTCAGTGGTATCGAGTTAGGACAATAATTATAGGCAAAGGCAGTGGAGACTGCATGCTATCTGGTTAACAAATCACCTTCATCAGTGTTGGAGGATAAGACTCCACATGAGGTATGGACTGGTCAGAAACCCTCTCTTTCACATCTAGGGGTATTTGGATGTGATGCATATGTACATGTTCCAAAGTAGAAAAGGACCAAGTTGGATAATAAATCTGAAAGGTGCATCTTTATTGGGTATAAGGATGGTTTAAAGGGTTACAAGATTTGGAACCCAAAAACAAGGAAGGTTGTGTATAGCCGAGATGTGGTGTTTAGAGAAGTGAAAGATGTTGTTAAACATGAATTCCTACCAAAGGAACATGCGAAGATATAGTTTGAGCTAAAGGAGAATGAATCAGACTCTACAATAGAAGAAGACTCAGAAGATAAAGAGCCACAAACTCCAGCTATTAGAAGATCAGTTCGGGAAAGAAGGCAACCAGAAAGGTATAGTCCATCTACTTTCTATTTAGGTTTTTCCTTAACTATAACTGATGATGATCCCAGAACTGTCGGGGAGACAGTATATTCAGAGAATGGAAAACTGTGGAAGGAGGCCATGGTTGATGAAATGGCATCCTTGCACAAAAATGAGGCATGGGATCTGGTGGAGTTGTCGGCTGGAAGGAAGCCCATTGGGAGAACATGGGTGTTTAAGAAGAAGATGAATGTAGAAGGCAAGGTGGAGAAATACAAAGCTTGGTTGGTAGCAAAAGGTTATTCCCAGGTGCCGGGAATTGATTTTGGTGATATTTTTTCTCCTGTCGCCAAAGTTATTTCTATTAGATTAATTTTATCTGTTGCTGCTGCATTTGATTTTGAGATAGAACATATGGATGTGAAGACAACATTTCTTCATGGGGATCTAGAAGAGGAGATCTACATGAAGCAACCTGAAGGCTTTATGGTGAAGGGTAAGAAAGAACTGGTATGCAGGCTGAAGAAGTCTCTGTATGGGTTAAAACAGTCACCAAGGATGTGGTATCGGAAATTTGGTACCTATATACGGGGACTTGGCTTCACTAGAAGCAAAGAGGATCACTGTGTTTATTTTAAATTAATTGGTGACCGTGTTATTTATTTGGTCTTGTATGTGGATGATATGTTGTTGATTGGAAATGACAAAGAAATTATCCAAGATTTGAAGATCCAAATGTTCTCCAAATTCGACATGAAGGATCTTGGTGCTACAAACTATATTTTGGGCATGGAAATTAAGAGAGATTGGGCAAAGAGGAAACTCTGGTTAAACCAGAGGATGTATGTCAAGACTATATTGCGGAGGTTCAATATGCAGGATAGTAAACCGGTGGATGTTCCTATTCCTGTAGGTGTAAATTTGTTTGTTGAACAGTGTCCCAAGACACAAGAAGAAGAGGAGGATATGTCCCGTGTTTCATATGCAAGTGCAGTGGGCAGCCTGATGTATGCAATGGTCTATGCTAGACCAGACATTGCACATGCAGTGGGAGTATTGAGCAGGTTTATGTCAAACCTAGGGAAGGAGCATTGGACAACAGTGAAGCAGGTTTTTAGATATTTACGTGGCACTAGTGATTATGGATTGTGCTACCAGGGAAGACCAGGATTGGAAAGAATGTTGGACATTCGTGGTTTTTTTGATGTAGACTGGGCTGGAGATCTGGACCAAAGAAGATCTACAAGTGGGTATGTGTTTAGCCTATTTGGAGGCGCAGTCAGTTGGATGAGTAAAAGACAGTCTATTGTGGCTCTTTAAACTACAGATGCAGAATACATGGCAGCCACTCATGCAAGCAAGGAAGCAGTTTGGTTGCAGATATTGTGTTCAAGTATGGGGTTGGTACAGCAAGTTATAAGGATAGACTGTGATAGCCAAAGTGCAATTTTCTTGGCTAAGAACCCTGCTTATAATTCAAAGACAAAGCACATTGATTTTCAATATCACTTTGTTAGAGATATGGTTGAGGCTAAAAGGGTGTTGCTGGTAAAGGTGGACACTTTGAAGAATGTTGCATATGCATTGATGAAGTATGTGAGCACTCAAAGTTCTCTTGGTGTAGAGAAACAATGGGTGTTGAAGAATTGGGCCAATGACTAAGCTCTCATGTGGCCCCCTGCGGAAATAAAACAACAAGTGGGAGAATGTTGGGTATGTGTTATATTCTTTCCAAAACTAATCACGCGCAGGGGGTAAGAGGGGGGGCGATAGCCCCCCTTTTGCGCTGGGCGCAACGGGGGGGTCACAGGGGGGGTGGTAGCCCCCCCTATCAGGGTCCGAGGCAGTGCCTCGATGAAAATTTTTTGCTCCTTAATTTCCATTGGGCGGTCCATGCCTATGGTTTTGTGCATGGTTTTGCACACGGTTTTGGGGTATGATGGTTTTCAGCCCTTGGTATTTTTGTAGATCTGGTCAAGGCAACTACGGTTATGTTCTAATCCAGGGTTAATGGATTAGGGTTTATGTATGCTTCAGCGTGTATATATATATGTGTGTTGTAACACTAAAAGGAATATAACGAAATATCAAGTTGGTTGTCCTGATTTGGTATCTAGGGGAAAATCTTTGTGTTTATCTGTTTTATGTTTTATGCTCTCGCAATTGTTTATTTTATATTATAAGATTCATGTGTAGATAATTTCTGTTCAGGGTTAAAACCTACAATTGTCCCATTTTGGACAACCCAATAATGAAGTTTATTTCTGATACTTCTATTCCCAACTCTTGGTCCCCTATCACGAACATTTGGCAGTCTATGTCCCACCATCTCACCAAGTACTGCAATAAATATACCTGGGTTCTAATCCCAAGTGTACAAAATAACTTGAGCAATCCACAGTCATGGAGAACCCTTATGCAATTTAGGTCTTCTGCTACCTGGTGGTCATCTATTTCATGACCTCTTTCCTTCCACTCAATGGCCATTTTTCTCCAGCAAATTACTTACAAAACATGATTAAAAAAATATCAATTAGCCTTCATGGAGGAAAAATTGGAAATCAATGGGAATTTTTTGAGTTTGATTGAAAAAAATTGTGAATCAATGCCAATGTGACTATTTATAATTTTTTCCACGATGTCATCAAACTGGTCCTTTGGAGCTCAAGGCGAACAATGTGGTCCCGATGGGTAAATCCCACGTTGGCTACCCACAAACCCTATTTTGTCAATCTCCCCTAGACACCTACTCTATGGATGAAAATACTTAAAAATACCATTTAAATGTAGAGGAAGGATATAAATCTAACCTGTGACTGACAGCTTGTCGAATGGTGCCCCAATTTGATCACGTTCCCTGCCTAAAGATCGGGGTAATTTTGGGTAAAAATGCTCTCCAAATTTACAAGTTAAAAATAATAATTTTATTTTTGAGTTTTTGAGTTTATACAAAAATTTTATAGTATATTTACCCTTTAAAATGTGCTTTTTTCTATATTGATATATTTTTCTCAAACTAGGTAACATTTTTTCACCTGTGCAGCAACAAGTGGTTACAAATTGGCAACTGTAATTGATTTTGAATGAACTGATGAGTTTTTTTTAATCACTTTTTCGGGATCATGAAAAGTAAAAAAAAAAGGAACCCCCCTGGAGTCATCTTTTAGATCTTTTCTGACTCTCAAAAAATGAAAATATTGCAGAGCACTTGTCCCTTCGAGCTCGTAAAAGTAAATGAATTGATGTCTACTCGGTATAGGTATAACCCTTTTTTGGGATGAGATAAACTAATTATAAAAAAGGAATACCTTATTCAAACATGACTAAGAGATTCGCTTGAATATTTTTTTCTAACTTTCAGATTTGAGAGACTATTTACAAAAAGGAATATTTGTAGTTTTCTTTTCCACTTCTTTTCAAACTCCCTAAACATGAAAAAGATGCAGAGTTACCCCTCTGTCAGACTCGTAATACTTAAACGATGAAGGACTTGTCACCATGACAAGACCGAGGTACGCCTTCTTAGGGCTAATTAAACTTACTAGGATGGATTCATCTGAAGGGTGAACTTATATGCTAAGAATAGGTATCCTCTTCAAGATTGCGATAAAAAATAAGAGGTAGTCACTAGAAATAGTGGTGGAAAATGGAAGGAAACAAATATGATGTATTTGGTTTGAAAGGCAGCATGTCACTTTTGAACGTGACACTTATTTGTATCTCATGTCAGGTTTGGGATATCCTCGCTTTTTCATTTGACTTCCTAGGTTTGGGAAATCCATTTGCCTCTTATTTGATTATATATTATTGTCATCATGACCTCTAATCCTATTTTGAGTCAAACGATGCCAAATTGTTGAGTCGTGTCACAAATATGTTCAAGAGAAGTCCCTGTCTGCAAATTCAAACCAATTATACCCCATTTGTCCTCCTCTACATCAATCCTGAATCACTCTTATCAACTTTACAAATCTTATGTTTCATGTCGATGATGTGGGAAACATTATAGCCCTCCTTCAACAGATCACTTCTTGTCGACTCCAACTCATTATCTAGGAAGATTATCTAGAAACCCCCTTTTAGTACCTTGGAGCTTGCATGCCTCAATGGCAGGTTCTTTGCATTTGAAGATAGGTTCACATCATTGGCCTTCCATCAAATGATTCTATGAATACTCGACTTCAGCTCCATTGTTTATACTCATATATTGTGTTGTTCTACCTTGCAAGCCATGGTCATCATTGGTGGTTTCTCTCACACCTGTTAACGGTTTACATCATTGACTGATAATCAGGTAGTTTCTACCATGTTTGAGTTCAAAACATCTATTAACATGGTTAGATTCGTACTTTGGATGACTTGAGATAAAGGCAAAGACCCTGGATTTCCTTTGATAAATCCAGGATGCATGGAGTTATTCATGATTGTACACATGATCCTTTATACTCAGATGGTTTCGTCCATGACATGGATTCGTTTCATCATATATTCATGATCCTTTTCAGTCAGATGCATGCGTCCATGCCGTGGATCCATGCATTTTTAGATTTCTGATCAGAGATGTATTTCTAGACATACTTACATAAGAGATGTCATATATATTATATCATGTTTGACTTGTATGTCTCCTGATGGTAGTTCTCTAAAGTCCTTGCCTTTACTTGTAAAGCACTTCAACCATCACTTCCCATTATGAATTCATGCTTTAGGGGGAATATATTACACAATATTTTGTCACACTATGTTGTGTGTCGTCATGCCACCAGTGTCACTATGTTCTCCATCAAACATTCCTGAACATCCCTGAAGAAGGGAAAGAAGACTCAATTTCAAAAAATTTTGGAAATCTTGTCAAAAGACCTATTTTACAAGCCCAACGCACTCTGCACCGCTACTGACCCATGCTTGTCACCTTTTTCAAAACATGTGTCTAGTGCTAACATCGCGACCTCTGATAGGGGAATCTGTGCTGGTCCTCTTTAGGCATTTTTCCCAAAAATGGAGGATACTATTCTGTTACTATAAGTATCAAGAATAGTGACGTGGTTTCAAGTTGTTGATGATAGAAGAGAGACATCCCATTCATGGACATGGATCCTCTTTCCACGGATATTTCCCTTAAAATGTGGAACTCCTCCCACCTTTTATGGATCCTTAACTCCCTCTCCTTCCCTATAAATGAAACCCATACCATCCAATATGTGTTGGTTTCCATCCTATGAGTTGAAGCATGCCCCATTGCTACCCATTTGTGAAGGAGGAATTTATTTGAAGGAGAAGGCTAGGAATTGGAGTCTCACCTGAATGAGGCATCCAAAATCAAGGCTTCTTGTTGTATTCATCCCTTTATCATTCTATTAACAACACATTTTATGTTCCTTTCCATAAATGTGTTTATTATCGCATGTTTATTGTGGTGCTCCTTGATCTGCTACATAGATTATACTAGATATTGTTATGCTTTGTCTCTATTTGTTGCTTCCACTTTTTCTTCCTTGCAGGCATTTGTCTTCACCAATGGAGATGGGATTGTGAGCGTCAAATCAAAAGAAGAAAGGATGACACTAAATTCAAGCATTAGCAATAGAAAGAGGTAGGACATCTGTCCTCCTTCATGTTTTTCTAACATAAGTTAGGAAATTTTGCATATATTTGTCTCATTTGTTGCTAGATACCCTCATTAGGACTAGAGGGATCGCTTCTATCCACAAAATGGATTTCCTGCACAACACACCATTACCTTTTGGTTGATTATAACTTTCAGCTTGCAACCTTGTTTTCCTCTCATTGTACAACAATTTCACCATCTCAGTCATATCATAGAAATAATTTCTAAAATTTCTCTCATCCTCGGACATCAACTGGTCCTTTTCCTTCTTCATTTGCCATGACTTGTGGAGTTTGTGGCCTCCTTGAACTAATTTGAGGGTTTTATTCTTCAAGAAATCCTCCTATTTTCAATTTATACCTTGTAATCATTCAAGAAAAATACTTGAAAAACTATCAAACCTTCACAAAAACCATTCTCTAATATCAAACTAACCTGAAATTAAAATTAAAGGTTTCATGTAAATATTTGCAAGCTATTTTATATCTTATGGGAAATGGATTAGATTGAAAAAACACCCAAAATAATTTAAATTTACAAATTTAAATAGTTAAAAATAGACAACATGCAAAATCACAACACAACAACTTGATGACGAAGTTCACCCCTCCTGTGCTATGTCTCCGGATCCAGTTTCCAATGGTGGCCCTTTAAATTATATGCTAAAATTTGAAATTACATCAACATACAATTCTCAAATTGCAAAAATAACACTGCCATTGTGTCTAGAACAACCAAAAACCCTTGGGTAGGTGTTACACGTCATTTTGTCACCATGACACTGGACACTCAAAATGGATCTATCACCATCCATACTCATGCTCCCTTGCAAGTCAAACATTCATATTCCTTAAAAAAGTCATGAATTTTGGGAAAGATGACTCTTTAAACTCTTAAATATGGCTTGTGCACTTTATATAGTCATTTCTTGTGCATGTGTTTATATTGTTAAAATTCCCTGCATAGTTATGCACCCTATTTTCCATTAAAAACTGCGCAACTAGCTAAAAGTAAAGTAAAAAATAAAAGTAAGTACTAGAAGCATAGTTGGGTGCATATATCCCAGCTCGAAGCCTCTGAGTCATATCAGTTCGAGCCAAACCCCTCCAATCATGGAACCCTAATCCCCTCATTTGTGGATCTCACCCATCTTTGGTGGATCAGAAATCTCCTCGGTTTCTCCTATAAATTAAGCTGAGACTTCAGGGTTAAGGGAGCTCACATATAGTAGTCTTATACTGGTATTTTTGGATTTGAGATTTTTTTAACCAAGGAGGAAGATTAGAGGCATTCGGGAGGAGCCTATACAACATCAAGGCTTGGTTGTAAGGATTCTCTTTGTTCTATGATAATACATTTGGGTGTTTTTTTCTCATTGATTTGTTTTCCTGGATTTGTGAATGATTTGTGTTCATATACTCATTTAAATAATTTTATTACCTAATATCCTTGATCATTAGGTTAAGTTGGTTTTTAGATTATTATTATGTTGCAGATGCCTTCCATCCTTTTCATGTTTGCGGTTGTAGGTTTCTTCTCACCTTTTATGGGCTTCATCGGAGCTAAGTGCGAGGTCTTCATCAGGAATTTCATGAAAATGTAAGAGCAACATCCTCTTCTCCTAGTTTTAGTAATCTAAAAATTTCTAGCTTATGGAAAGAGATATCCTTGTGTTTTGTTTGTTTCTAGTTCTTCGTTAGGATTCTAGGGAGATATCTCTTGTCCATAAGAGGGATTTATCCGGGCAACAAATTGGCAACTCCACTGGGGATCATCTTAGTTCTCTTAGTTTTCTTTACTTTAACTTTCCTTTTTTACTGGTTTGAATGTCTCTGAATGTTGTGTAATTGATGGCCTTTTAGATTCTCTATGTTTGGTGCCTTCTTTTTTATTTTTTTCTAAAATTTCTTTCCCCTCTGCAGTTCTGTTTTAGCAATAGAGTGTAGTATTGCGTAGTTTTCATTGTAACACAGTGCGCATGCGCATTGGATTACATTGGTTTCCTACGCACTCCCTGGAAATTTTTCAAAAAAATGAATTTCCTTCTTGTCAGAGGTTGATTTATAATTTCTAAGTGGTCATTTTTTCTTATGACAAACTTTAGGACCTATTTGTGAGCTTATTTGTTTTTCCTTAGTGTCAATTTTTGAGATTTCATCCATTTTGCATTTATTGGGTAGGGTTTTCCCTAGTTGTTTTAATTGTTCTATTGAGAAAGATAGATTGCCTCTCTAAATTGTTGTTTTTCTATCTTTTTCTTCCAGATATACCAGGTGTGTTGTTAATCTTTCTTGTTTGAATGATTTTTTTTTCTCATTCTGTGAAAGAAAGATTCTAGATTTGTGAAGCAGGGTTTGTCTCAAAAAAGTAGTGTTTTGTGAAATTACTTCTGCTTGTTGAGTGAAAAAGTGATTTGTTTTTCTTTCAATTTGAAGTAATCATAAAAAATAAACTTTTAGGCATTATTAGTTAAAATATTTCATTAAGAGCTTTTGTTTGAAAAAAATTTCATAAATTTTAGGGTTTTTGTGTTTCTTATCAATTTTGAGGAATTGGGAATAATTGTTTGAAAAAAGAATCATATGTTTTGATTAAAGAGAATGAAAATTTTCATTAAAGTTTCATTGAATAAACTTCAAAGTGAATTGGTTTCTTTATGAAAAATATTGTTTTGGGATTTTTTCAGGAAATTTGTACTTTCAAGTTCAAAGAACCTCTAACTTTCCCTTAACTACGAATTCATCAAAATGAAAAGTTGCATATTCTTTGTTGAGTGCATTAGAGTATTTTGAGTCGGTCACAACATGATCAAGTTTCAATTTCGTACCCCTCTGCGTAAATAACAACAAAATTAAAATAATGCTAATTAAAAATAATCTAGTTATTTTTATATTTTATAGGGCTCATTCCACCAATTTAGATCAGATTTAGTGCTTTGGAATAGGGAAGTACTTAACTTTCCAAAGAAATTAAACAAACAAATAGTATCTTGCTCTAGGAAAAATTCCAATTGTTGCAATTTTTCTTTGGGAATCTCTTCTTAAAAGAGCCAAGCACGAGGTAATATCAGACCCAGTGGAGTAATTGTACCTACTTAATTGTTAATGATAGAAGATGTGCATGCATTACAAATGATAAACCTCAGATTAACCATTGTCGAGGAGCCTAGGATCACTTGTCAGTAAACCTTGAATTTACCATGTCGAGGAGCTATCAAGGTGATTGAGATTTGTTACTCTGCCCTCGCGTGTATATCAAGCCAAAAAAAATTCCCCCATGTTTGATTGTCTCAATTGGTAACCTTAGTGGCTATAACCTTATGATTTTTCCCAAGGTGACGGTGGATGGAAGGTCCTATTATACCTAGAGCAGACGTTGACTAGACTCACTTGGAATTTTTGGAGGGTAATCTTCACTCGAGATGGCATAGTGGAATTACTTGCATTAGCATGTTTCACTAAGAAGTTTTTCAGGGTAACTATTACAATCACTAATGTTCCACATTGATCTCTACGAGGTTGGATTTTATCACCAACTAGTGATTTTATTGTGGAAACGTATTGGTTGTGTGTGGTTTGACTTCTAGATTTTATAGTGTGTGTTCACTTGTTTGTTTATTTTTAGAGGCCTTAAGTTTGATTTATTCAAATTTTGTGATTTTTTATGTTAAAAATTAATCGTGGATTAATTAGCGAGAAATTCACGTAGAATGTTGGGGAAACCAACTGAATACACACCAAGTCAGTTGGAGAAAATTAAAACTGAAAGGACACTATCAACAAGAACAAAGTCTTCAGAACAACCAGAATCATCTATTATGATTCATCCTGATTTTGTAGTAACTAGACCTTAGGAATTTGAAACAAATTTCGAAAAATATCCACCATAAATTTCTAAAGCAGTCATAGTACAATATGTTACCGGTGAACTATTAGATACACAATTCACTGAACCAGAAATTTGTTAACCTGAGTCTAATTTTATAGAACCCAAGTTGCCTTTGAATTTTATAGCCCCTACTCTTGGGTGTCCTTGTTCACCCCAACTAAAACTTCTCATCACTGATAATCTTCCTCCTGGCCTTATTATCATTGAAGAGATATATGACGATGAAGAAGAACAAGAAACTCCTACTCATCAGATTTCTTTAAACTTATGGCCTGGTGAACTGAAATTTCCTTTAGATTTACCTTTTTCTCCTTTTCAACCCGATCCTTGGTACCTTACTATCCCTGACTTTATACATTCATCTGGTTACACTAATCCACATCACCGAATCCCATTTTACTCTTTAACTAGATATAGTATGTCTGATATGGCTTCTAGAAACATGTTTACTGATTCATCCATGTTCTCATCTTTTCTAGAAAACTTATTGTACGATGGTCCTTCTATTCTTGTTGGGTACCAATCACTTACTGGAATTTTTTCAACAAAATCTCTTGCTCCTCAAGCTTCTAATGTGTCAACTAGTTTAACAGAGTTTATCGCCCAAATTTTGACTATGGACTATATTTATATGCTTTCTGGGAATACCCCTCAAGTTAACTCATCAAGTGGTTACATTCTACCTAGGGGGGAACAACCTCTTCCAGGAGAAAAATTATATGCTAGAAATTATCCTACAATTGTAGGGAAACCTTTACCTGGTAATTATCAAAGCTTTGGTCCAATGTTTCAAGCTGGTTATGGTCAAACTTATGTGTCACAACCCTCAGTGGGAACTCCTTATGTAGGGATGAACACTATATGTAATCCTTTGTTTACTCAAAAAAGTTTACAATCTACCGTTTAGATGCCTTCCAATCAACCTACTCAGCCAACTGGACCATTTTTTTATACTCAATTCCAAAAAAATGTTCATGGAATACCTCAAATTACACCATGGGCATATGTGCCAAGTAGTCAACAGGTTAGGCTGAGTACTCCTTGTAATCTCATCCAACCTATTGTGCAAACATTCGTTCAGCAAACTGGTACTCCTCACACACCCACCCAGGAGTTTCTCAAGTCTCTATTGCTACTACCCATCAAATTTCAATGTCGACTGCCACGCAGGCCATCCCCCACACTACCATTTATGAAATTGGACCTACAATCTAGTCTATACCTCAAGTATCTTTTGGAAAAAATAGTGTAGTAGCCACACAAACAAGTCAACCCTTTAAAGGGAAACCTTTCACAAGTCAACCTTTCCAAGGTCAATTTGTTCAGGGCCAACCATTTCAGAGACAATATCAATTCGGGAAAATGGGACCAAATTTTCCTTTCCATAGTCAACCATAACCTGGTCACACATTTCAGATACCAACTCAAACACAATTTGGTATGGAAAACCCTGGATACCCTAGAGGTATGCACATTCCAACTTCTTATTCTATTCCATGATATCCTGGATACCCTCCTCCAGGTTCCAGACTTGTCCCTCAGGGTTATCTATTTTCTCAACAAGACCCTAACCAACAGTTCCCTTTTATTGCAACTTTAGATTTACCAGAATTGTATCGGCTAAAAAATGACCCTATTTATTATTTTCCTTTTTGGCTGACCATGCCTACTAAGTTTCCCAATGGCATTCCGAAGTTTGAAGGAAAATCAAGAGAGGGCCCTTCAAACCATGTTATGACTTATCATCTATGGTGCACATCCAACTCTCTAATCGATGATTCCATTCGATTAAGACTTTTTCAAAGAACCTAGATTGGTTCAACCGTGAAGTGGTTCATTGAGTTACCACAAGGCTCTTTCAAAAATTTTAATGCCTCAGAAACTGCTTTCCTAACTCATTTTCAATTACCAGTCCCTTATGATAATGGTACCAAAATTTTTACCTCACTCAAAAAAAGTATGTCTACTTATATTTCAAATCACATTCATGAATGGATACGTAGACTTAGTTTGGTCAAAGTTTTCATTCCAGATCAAATTATGGTTGAATGGTTTATTAAGTATTTACTCCCAAAGATTACTGAAGATGTAGCTAAAGGAGGCATTGTCACAGAAGATAAGGTTATTTCTCAATCCCAATATCTAGACCTTGTTTACATGCATTCTGGCACTTTGTATGAAAATTTTCTAGATTTACTTGGCCATGGTCAAGTAAATATAACTCCTTCCAGCTCACATTCAGCAGATGGTGTAATCGGTAGAGTTAACACATCCAAGAGTAAAAATAAATAACCCAAATCTACCACTTCGATTTTAACTTTACCTGATTCACCTAAAGGGACTCGTCTCTGGAAAATAATTCTGAAATTAACATTGTAGATTCATCTACCGCTAATACCAAGTCAACCAGATGTAAAAATAAAGGGAAGGGTAAAAAAAAATAGAAAAATTCTTCAAAAGATAAAATAGATAAAATTGAACCATCTAACGAGAAAAATAAACCTCTTTATCCATGTCTAATTTGTGACAAAGATCATTTCACAAAATAGTGATCCCATCGGGCTGAGGTTACTAAGTTCGTCAAAGGTTCACCCACACCCGTTGTTCTTAAGGATCCATTTCCTTCATAGGACAATAAAATCACTAGAAAATTTGGCGGAAATTCCGACGGCCAAATCGTCGCTATTCCGACACATTGTCGTCACAAGAGCGATAGTTAGAGGGCAGGCAAACCGTGGTTTACCATACCGTCGTAGTTCCGACACAACTAAAAAGTGTCGCAGTATCGACACTTTTTCTGTCGCTTCCAAACAAGCGTCACTCTTCTGACGTTTCCCAATCCGTCGCACTTCCAACTGCTATAAACTGTCGCACTTCCGACGAAATGTGGTCCGACGTTTAGAACGTCACTCTTCCGACGTCTCTAAACTGTCACAATTACGACGAAATGTGGTCCGACGTTTTGAACGTCGCTCTTCCGACGTCTGTAAACTGTCACAATTACGACGAAATGTGGTTCGACGTTTTTAACGTCACTCTTCCGACGTCTGTAAACTGTCACAATTACGACGAAATGTGGTTCGACGTTTTGAAGGTCGCTCTTCTGACGTTTCTAATATGTCACAATTTCGACGCTTAAAGACGTCGGAATTGCGACGGAAGGTTCAATTTAAAAAAAAAAAATGAAACTTTAAAAGAGGAAAAACGTTGTTTTGAATATATTATATGAATTAAAACAGTACATGAAGTCATTACATTTTCACATTTGAAGATTTGAACCCAAATATCCATCCAGAAAAGTGGAAGTCCCACCCTAGACAATGATAGAAAAATACCCCATGTCACATACAGGGACATGATATAAAACCCAATAACGGTCCACATGGAGATTATCGACAATCTGAGAAAGCATCCAAATATGCCCAAGGCATCTATAAGAAAGTGAAATAGTAGTATGTAGAATAGTAAAACAATAGATAGAGTACCGACGTCCATTGTTCCAAATACAAATTAAAGTACCCAAAATCCTTGAACAGAGAAAAACGCTAATCATGTGAGGAGTGTGATATGTCCCAAAAGACCATGAGACCATATCAATAAACCAGCAACATAGACCAGCATCGCTAGTTTTGAAGGCAGAGTGATAAACATTAATCATTTTTTTTTCACAAGAGAAAAAACGTTGTTTTGAATACCATGAGACCATATCAATAAACCAGCGACATAGACCAGCATCGCTAGTTTTGAAGGCAGAGTGATAAACATTAATAATTTTTTTTTCACAAGAGAAAAAATGTTGTTTTGAATATATTATATGAAGTAAAACAGTCCATGAAGTCATTACATTTTCACATCTGAAGATTGGAACCCAAATATCCATCCAGAAAAGTGGAAGTCCCACCCCAGACAGTGATAGAAAAATACCCCATGTCACATACAGGGACTTGATATTAAACCCAGTAACGGTCCACATGGAGATTATCGACAATATGATACTCTTTAACTGCTACTCTTTGACCTCTTTAACTGATACTCTTTAACTTCTCTGATACTCTTTGACCTTTATTCATCCTTTTATCCTTTTTATCATGATATACTGTGGTAAATAAGCAAAAATTTATGTAAGGATAATTTTTTACAAAAGTTCCATCATTTCTTCCCACCATTGAACTTCTGGCACTCTGGTCCTTTGTAACTTTCTTAGTGTTTCATCAACCTTAGTATATCTGAAGAAATCAGGGTGATTTGGGAACAAATGATTTACTTCATGCTCAAGATAAAATAAATTCTCCAATCTATCATGAAGGTTTTTCCCTGTAGGCAATGCTGCTGTTGATGAACTGGTTGAAGAACTAGCTTGATTATCAGCATATTTGTCCAATTTTTCAACATAACTATCAAGGTCCATTAGCTTATCTTCTGCAACTATAGGACCGGGCAATCCTCTATTTAACAAAATATTCAATCTTTCTCTGAAGGCAATGATTTCTTCTTGCATATCTGAGCACCTTCGTTCTAAATTCTGTACCATAGTTCTTTTAGTAAAAACTCTCTTTATTTCCAGAATTGTTCCGGTCCTGTCCTGAATACCAATTTCTGCAAGTTGATTCTTAGTCTGAGTATTCAAAAAATGTATAAGTCTATTGGCCTCTTTTGGCATATTTCCCAACTCTTGTCTTGATCTCTCAATCTCATCCAGAGCCAATTTAACTAAGTTATTATGTTCATCCATTATCTGAATTGAGGACCAAAAATCCTTTATTGATTGAATGATATTATCCCAAAGAATTTCATTTATTTCTTTTAAAGGTTTCTCCAATGTGAGATCCTTTTCCAATGCTTTGACTGTTTTTTCTAATTTGTTCACTTCTCTTGTTTTATCAGCAATACTCATTTTTGAAAGATCATATTTATGTTCTAGAGTGGCCAATTGTTCCTTTGTTTTGTGAATCTCTATGGCCTGAATGTTCATATCTTCCATTGACTTCGTTAATTCATCAGTGTTCAAATTTGCAGTGTTGCTCTGTGACAATTCTGTTGGCTGACCTGTTGTTGCTGTACCTGTCACTACTCCTGCTGTAGATACTAGAATATTTGCCTGCTTATCTTTTAATGCATTCTCAATCTCTTTTTCAGTTGCAGTAAGTTGCTCGTTCAATTTTAAGAGAAAATCCATTAGTTCTTCCTCAGAATTTTGTTTGATGATTTCTGCAGTTTGTGGATGTCTTGAGGCCGATAACTTTAATTGTTTTCTCAGAGCTGCAATATCATCATCTTTTCTCTTGATCAAAGCTTCAATACCTTTCAAATCTTTAGGATTATGACCCAAACCAATGATTATTTCCTCTAAAGTTTTGATTCTATTATCCTTAGCCTGGGAGGAGGCTTTTTCAAGCTGCAACTGTGTATTAGTATTATCCAAAGAATCCTGCAACTTATGGGTCATCATTGATTTATCCGTCAGAGTAGAATAAATCATCTCACCTGTTTGCTTGTGTAGCTCAATTTGATCTAAAGGATGGATATCCTTTACTAAGACTTCAAAATTAGTCCTAACATAATTTGCAGCTGTCTGAGGCTGCCGCACCTTGGGCTTCAAATGGCTCATTAACATCTTACCCTGTTGGATGTCATAAGCTGACATCAATCTTTCTTGATTTTTCGGAGCCATCTTCAAATATTGGTTGTACACTTGAAGTCTAAGTGGATCGTTCCTAGCCTTTATATTGGTGAATGTTCTTTTGATGTCCCAGGCAGTTTTTAATGGAGGTTTGAAAGAAGATATTTCTGCACTTTGTTCCCTCCGTATTCCCTGTTTTTTAAAATTCGTGGATGTCCCACTACCTGTATCTGTTTGCTGACTGTCTTCTCTTCCCTGGCTGTCAGAGATTTCCTGAAATGATTCATCTTCTGGAAGGGGAGTTAATTTTTTCCTTTTAACATCTTGCTATTCAGAAGAGCCACCAATAGGAGTAGTTGTTTCAGCCTCTCTCTTTTTTCCCTTTTCTATATTCAGAGGAGTTTGTAAAATAGAAATTTTTGGCTCACTGATCTGAGTAGGAGGAATTTGTCCTTGACCTTGTTCTTTAGAAGTCTCTGGTTGCTCTGTCATTATGAATTTTTCAATTATTTGTATATCAAGCTCCTTTTCTTTTCCTTTAGATTCTACTGCTACTGTACTAATCTCCCGCAAATTTTGTTGTAAAGTCCTGGCTGAAGAAGATCCCTGCACCTGTCCAAAAGATTCTAGGTCAAGTATCTTTTCAAGATCTTTCATTACATTTTCAACATTGACCTGCTCACTATCATTTTCAACCAATGTCCCTTCTATCCATTCATCCATATTAGCATATTGTTCTATTTCTGGGATTCTTTGATGGATGTATGGTGACTGTTTATTTTTCATTCTTCTATCACAGATAAAGTTGTTTGGATCATAAGGCACCCAGTAGAAACTCTTTTGTAGTCTGAGATAGTCTTCTAAAATCCTTTCGGCTTTCTTTCCAGCTCCCTAGAGTTACAAATGAAGGGACCTAATTGGCTCTTGATCCTGAGTTTAGCCTTTTTCTTTGCATTGCAAAAATGAATTATATCTGAATTATTCATCTGCCTGAAATATTCTAATGCAAAGAGTCTCATTGGGACATACTTGGGCAGTTTGAATGGGCATAATTCACATCCATATATCCCGATCTCTGTGTAGTTTTGATATAGGTACCAGTCACCTATCTTGTAATGCTTTGAGAGCTGAAGGATTTTCTTGATTTCATTGTTAATTCTAGGAGGAGAGACTCATGTCAACAAGGTAGTTGCAGGATGAACAAAAAGGTCGACAAACTCATTATAAGAATAAGGAGAATCAGAGGAATTGTGAGTAATGCCAGACCAAAAGATGACTGACCTAGGATTCCCTTTGGCATCAAGTTTCTTAACATAAAAAGATAAATTTTCTGACTGAAAGTTAATCATGAGATGATATATGACAGAAGAATACTTAAATACTCTCTCATTCTCAAATCTCATGAACTGATCATGGATTTTGTCAGCAATATAAGATGCAAAATCGTACTTGACAGCAGGAGGCTGTCCAGGGGTAAAAATGGATAACAATACTAGGGTTAAGTGATCAACATACTCACTAGTATTGAAGCCCATTATGGAAGATATCATGTTTAAAATAACTCTACCCTCATCAGTAAATAAAGTATAACCATAAGGGGGAGGGTTTTTAGGCTAATGCTCTGGTAACATGAAGGTTTGGCATAGGCGGTTTAACTCTTCATGGGATACCTTAGTAGATTTCTCAAGTAATTCAACCATGGACAGGGGAGTGAGAGCTTGACCAGGTTGGAATTGTAGCATTTCATTTATGGATTGAGCAGTTATTGGGAAAAGGACATTTTGACTTGGGGATAAAACTGCTCGTTGGTTGGGATCATAATTTGCGTAGCAATAATGGATTAACTCAGAAAAAATATGGACCGAGGGGAGAAGGTACATAGGAGATTTGATTCCCAAAGTCCAAAGATGTCAGAACCATTCAAATAATTGTCTCTACAGTGGAAAAATATTCGAAGAGGATTCTCACTGAGACGCAAGTCCTTAATTTGAAAATCCATATCGGCTAAAGGCAAATAATCCAAGTCCTTGTGAGGGGCATTGATGGGCATGACATTCAGAGCTACAGGAACTTCCATTTCTGGTTCTTGTGGATTCAGAAATGGAATTTCGGGGTTTTTGTGGAAAAGGGGCACAATTACCAGCTTTGGGAATATAATTGCAGTTCTGGGAATGAAAAAGACCAAACTGAACTTCTTTTCAGACCTTAGTGCAGAATTAAAACTAAAACCAGGATTTTTTACAGAGTTTAGCGGGGAATTGGAATAAATACCTGTTTACGGGAAATGAAACGTGTTTAAACAGGCGTTGGTTATGACAGAAGAACCCTAAAATACTCGGCTTCAATTCTCTTCAGCAAGGTAATGGTCAGCAAGCGTTAACAGTTGGTTTTTGAATTTTGTTGCATGGAAGACTGGCTAGCGCACGGAACAATGAAAATGACGCAGACGCAATTTGTTTTATTTACAAAGTCAAAAGGGTGGCGGGTTTTGATTGATGACGTCAGCATGTACGATGGTTTCGTCACAGAGGGATAGGAGCGGATATTTGTTTGGGCCGCTCGAGCAGTGGAAATCCGGACCCGAAAAAGATTAGGGCGAATTTGATAAGAAATTCACGTCACAAATCTCCCTCCGTACGCCAGCCAACTTCGGACCCGAAAAAGATTAGGGCTGAATTCATTTGGTTTTCGCGTCACAAAATTGGCCGACGTCAGCAGGCTATTTTGGAACACGAATTTGGTTTGAATTATCGTTTATCGCCGTTTGAAGTCTAGCGGGCTCGACTTAAGAACAATTTTGTTTGATCCCATCTTATAAAATCTGTGTTGGTTTTCTTTGATAATACACATATTTATAATAAATCATGGGAATACCACACTAGTAAACATGTGGAAAAGTTATATAAATTATTGAGAACAATCATTTTTATGTGAAAATATCCAAATGTGCTTTTGGGAAATAAGAATTTGAGTATTTGGTTCATATTGTTTTAAAGGAAGGAGTGAAGTTGGAGCCTCAAAAGATGCAAGCTATTACAAAATGACCTATTCCTAAGAAAATCCAGGTTCTTAGAAGATTTTTTAGACTTACATGATATTATTGATCATTTGTTAAGAATTATGCATGCATTTCAAGTCCACTCACAATCTCTTGAAGAAAATATCATTTATATGGAATGATGAGGCTACTTTGGCATTCTCTCTTTTAATGGATTCCATGTCTTCTACACCAACATCGGTTGCACCTACTTTTGGTAAAACATTCATAGTAGAGTGTGAGGCACTAGGACAAGGAATTTACGTAACATTAACACAATAAGGGATATCATTGGCTTTAAAAGCAAGGAATTCAAAGAAAATATTTGGTGAAATCTACGTATGAAAAATAAATGGAAGCAATATTACATGCAATAAAAAATGGGGATAGTATATCACTGGGAGGTACTTTAAAGTCAAGATATACCATGATAGCATAAAGTATTTTTTGAAGCTATGTATTTCATTGGAAGATTAACAAAAATGAGGAGAAAAAATGAAAAGTTTTAATTTTGAGATAATCTGCAAAAAGGGTAAGGAAAATTTAGTACATGATGCTCTTTCTAAAATAGAAGAGGCCTCAAATTTATATCCAATTACATTTTCTATTCCTAGGTGGCTAGAAGAAGCTTGCCATAATGGAAAAATGATAATAGTACTAAACAAACTAAAATTTATAAAGGATGGGATGAACTATATGGAGCATTGGGAGTGAAAGAGAGATATACTTTGGTGCAAATGTAGAATATTTTTATGCACGCAAGCATATTTGAATAAACAAATATTAAGGGAGTCCCATGTCTCTCTTATGGTAGGACGCAGGGTTCCTTAAAACATCTCAAAGGATCAAAAAATATATTTTTGGAAGGAATGAAGAAAGATATTCAAAATTTTGTAAGAGAAGGTCGGGTTTGCATAGTAAATAAAAGAGAGATAGTAAAATCTCTAGGGTTACTTCAACCATTCCACATACATATTCAAAGACTAGAAGATATATCAATAGACTTTATTACAGGGTTACTGAAATATAAATGTAAGTATTACATTTTTGTGGTCATTTATATAGACAAATTTGTAGATTTTTTTTGTAGAGCTCAAAGTACATAAACAACAAGCCAAGTGGCAGAAGTGTCCGTGAAAGAAATTCATCGTCTTCATGGTTTTCCTAAAGTAATAGTAACAAGAAATTTTTGGAAATAATTATTTAATATGAGTGGAGAAACACTAGCTGCCATGAGTTCTACATATCAAACACAATCAAATGGTCAAACAAAAATAGTTAACAAATGTTTTTAAGGTTATCTACAATGTTAGTCTTTAGAAAAGCAATCTTAATGGATGAAGTGCGTTCCTCAAGGAAGAATGGTAATATGATACTATCATACTACCTATCACACATCTACTAAAATACCATGATGATGTAAGTTTGGAATTTAACATTTTTACATGTTAAAGACAAATAGTCAAAATCACTGACAACTTAGTATGCCATAATTAATAATCATTCCCTATTCACTTTTGTTAATAGGTTTATGTCACACGATGATGCAGGGGCATTAGGCACTAGCCAGCAATGTAGGAGGTTTTGTCCACATGTTGTGGCTAGGAGGGTTCGAAATCATTTGAGTTGTAACAGCTAGGTGTCAATACCTCAGCTGACTGTATTACTTAGACTAGTTAGAGTTGTAGGAGTCGAACAGTTTCAGTTAGTTGAATTATTATAATTAGACCTTTTGATTTCTAGAACGGTCCTCTCAGAGGAACCGAAGAGCCATATTTTATGTATATAAATTGTAATTCCTCGGATGAATAAAAGTAGAGAGGGAAGAGGAGAGTAGAGAGGGGATTTCTGCAATAAACCTCTGTGTGTGAACAATTGTTTCCAGATAAATGATTTCCAAGCATAGTTGCTATTGAATTATCTCGAACTGCTAATTTTGAAGAATTGTTTAACTGTGAGGCGATTGGGTACTGATAATTCCATTCTTCTGTCTTTGAATTCCCGTAAATTGTTGGATAACCCTGTGAACTCACCCCACCCGAAGGCGAGGTCTGTGTAGAGAACCGGGGTCGTGAACACTGTTCAAATATAAAAATCCCGCTTAATAAAGAGACAAGATTGTTGTGCTTTCGGAACCTGACCCGAGGATTGGACATGAGTTAACAAACAAAAGGATAGTGGAACCAGACTTGCACCCGTGGTCAAGCCCTGTACCAAAACTACGAGCGGAATCACAAAAGCGGGTTGCCCATATCGCACCGCTTTTGCGGAGTAGGCGGTATTTCCTATTCGCGAGCGATTCCATAGGGAAAGCGACACGTGGTGAAGTGACCCCCAGAAAACCACCGTTTAACCCGCGCCATCGCACGTTAAAGCCCGACGTTGGAAGCCGAGCGAAATTGCCAAGAGTCGTTGATTTGGAGAAGGGCCATCGGACGGTGGTCGCACGTTGAACTTGCCCTGAGGTTAACTAAGGTGTGCGGAGGATAGCCAGGTACGATACGAGTGTTTGATTGGTTATTGATATATATAGGTGGGGCCGGAGTATAATGAAATTGTTTAATTAAACAATTGGCGGATAATTAGCATAAGTCTGGAGGGTGATTGTTGTAAGGCTGGGTGGTGAAATATAGAGCCGAAAGTTCACTACAAGTTATTTATTTAAAAAGAAACGTGGAGTATAAATACAAAGTGTTGAAAGTTAAACATTGGTTATAAGGCTTGGAGATAATATAAAGTTGGGAATATAAATTAAATTCCAACCATTGTGGATGGTATTTATTTATCAAATTCTACGAATTTGATAAATAAACCCGACGAAAGAAGAATTCAATGAAGACCTAGGCTGGAGGAAAAGAACGGGGTAAACCAGGGGAAAATGCTGACAGAGCGATTGTAGACACACCAGCTCTCCTTAGGGGTCCAATTTCAGTTTTTTTGCGTCACACGATGATCTCTCTTCTCTGGCATTTACTTGTATTGAAGATCACTATTCTAGAAATAAGGAGTTATTTTCTCCAAAAATAACCCTAGCCAAACATTGACAATGCATCAAGGATATCTTTCTATGCTTCATAAGTACATATGTTCTACTTCTAAATCATGTCTTGGAAGTGGTTGTTTTGTTGGAAATTATTCACCAGTTGGTTTCATACCAAAGTCTTTTTCTCATTTTCAGCATCCAATACATGAAAAATATAATGGTTTAAAACAACATAAATATTTGAAATTTTGCAAGAATTTTCTGGCACACTTTGAATATTAATTTTGAAGTCAAGTGCATGATGCCGTATAGGATCAAGTGTCATTTTGAATACCAAATGTTTCACAAGAAACTTCTCAACATGCTACCCTGCAGTAAGGATTAAATGACAATATTGCATCAACTATTTCCATAATAAATGTGCACCTCGGCCATAAGACTAAACAACTACAAATGTTGTAGATCTAACAAGACCACAAAATCAAATGTATTCCACAAGGCCAATACTGTATGAAAAATGAAAAGGAGTTTGCAACCAAAAATACCTTAGGCAACTAATTCAATTAGATACACCAAACCATCAACAAAAAGGAAAACTAGCCTACTTGGCCCCAATATTTTCAACTGGGTCCTCTAATTCAACCAATAAAAAGGCCAAAACCATAGCATTGAGATACATTTCATTACACTGTCAATAACAATAAAATTTGACTCAGCCATAACCCTTTCCTTTTAGACCACCGGGTAACAAATATGTTTCCTTTCACCTTTGAGTTTTCAAATTATGCCTACCAAATCTAAGACATTTAAGAGGGGGAACTAATACAACGTTAAAAAGAAAACTAGAGCACACATCTAAAATAACAACCCTCCATGAAAAATTAAAATAACACATTAAAATCGAATATAAGTGGACAAGGAAAGATCCACCGCAGTGAAGTTTCACGTGCAGTGGACCTTCCTTTAAACATAATTTTTTCTCTGACCTGCAATTTTTTTGTCACTGAGCCATCCTTGTTGAAGTACAACTCCTTTTCCATAGCTCTTGTATTAACTACCTTCTCTCTTTCGCGTAATCTCAGATTCCCTCTTCTGCTTGAGCGATTAAAGGAAATGGGTGAAAAAACTGAAAGAGAAGACAATTGTCTGCCATAATTATCAAACATTGTACCCAACTTCTTCCCCTTTCCATTGTTACCCAATGAGGTAGATGTGGCAATTGTTGTCATACTGCCCAAAGTAGAGGCCATCTTCTCTTATGCTGAATATAGAATTACAAGATCTTCATATTAGTATGAACCTTAAAAAACATGAATCCCATTTCTAAAAACCAATTTTAAGTTGTAACAGGAAAACTAAACAACTATCGCAACTTTTGGAAACTTCTGGAGCATTATGAGAGAAACAACCAAAGAGAAATACAACCACAATCCTCATTTTAATGAGACCGGACTATATATTTGCATTAAGATAATAGAAAGAAATCACGACTATATTAAGGCCACCACAAAACAATCTTTAACCAATGTCTCTCGCGGCCTTCAGGTTGCCATGCTAGAGGTTGCATATTTTTAATTTAAATTCTTGACCTCTCATGCCCATCTATGAATGCATCCAATGGGATATCTACATCAAATGCTCCTTTATATCCCCAAAACAAATTCCCTACTACAAGAGCACCAGTATTGATGGATCACCCCACACCATCCCACCCACTAGAAACGGTGAAAAAGGAAACCCGAGAAAACTTCTAAAATATCTCAAGATGACTATATGGGTGGTTCTTATGAATCAACCAACCATTCGGAACATGCTCATCAATCCAAACCATGAGTATTATGTGACAATATTCAAGCAGGCACTGAATCGGATTTCTGAAGCTATGTTAGAGAAACCCTAAACTCTCACCGAAAATAGGTGAAATGTGGCACCACTCAGAGATTGACATGTGCCAATTGGTACAAGTGGTAGACAATTGGCATGCTCAAACAACGAGGTGATGCAGGAATGACATGAGGGAGAAAATATCAGAAAAGCCCCAAATCTGGAGAACTAAAGCTCATCACCAACCTTAGATTGACAACTTTACATGATGTAACCTATGAAATCGTAAATGGAGAAATCATAGTAACAATAAAGTAACCTATGTAACAATAAAGTCGGATTCATCCTGGGAGTGGTAATGGGAAAAATCATAGTGAACAACAGGAAACATGCATAGTTGCTTACAATCAAATAGATGAAAAAACACATACAAAAAACCTAGATAATAATCGTGAACAAGCTTAATATTGAATTATGAACTGTAAGGGAACTTACAAAATGTGACATTACGAACCTGGTCAAGCGCACAAGCAAAAATATCCTGGACATGACCCTGGTTGACAAGTTGTATTGCTCATGATGCAAGAGGATTTGTACCTGCACTACCAAGTCAATCAAAATCCATCATTATCTATACAATAAATACAAGTAATTGATGTAGTATTTTTTTACTCTAAGATGCATTCTTATGATAATGTTAGAACATATGTTGAAAATGTCAAAACATACCTAAATAAGCTCCTCTTCGTTTCAATAACAATTTATTGGAGTCGCATGAACTTGGAACAAGCCTCCCACGATATGAAAGAGTAGCAACTAAGTCAACAGTGACTTTTTTGTTGCTACACTGGATCGAAGGAGGTTTGCTCCAAGATTAAATCACTCCAATAAATTATTCGCTACTAAACAGGGCCAACCATGTGAAGGTGGAAGCTCTTATGCCCCCCCCCCCCTCACATCACTCTCAATTCCCCAATACCCAATCTATATTTCATTTTTTACTTTCATGAGCATAAAATAAAATATTCAATAACTAATCAACAAACAATTCAACAAAAAGTACACAAGGAAACATTGCAATTAATGCTTGACATAAAAATAGTATGATAAATGAGTTTTTTATATAACGCAAAAAACGTTCCAAGTATGGTCATTGGTAACGTTTGTCTTATAATAATACAATATTTTACATTATCGAATTTTATTTTTCTTCTTCCTATTTTTAAAGCTCCTAATTACATCATCAATATCATCATGCTCTGCTCCTGTTTCGTGCCTTTCGACCCACACTGCTGACCTAGTTGCGTAGTCACGATGTTTGGTCTCATCCAGTGACGGGGCATCGCCTACAAAAAAATATAATATTAAATTTTAATTGTCAGTTTTTAAATATCATTGAACTAGTTCGGTAATATTAATAAAAAAAATTGCAATGAGATTATTTACCTGGTGCACCAGTTGTCGCCGCTGACCTAGCTGCGTAGTCACGATGTCTGGTCTCATCCAGTGACGGGGCATCGCCTACAAAAACAGATAATATTAAATTTTAATTGTCAGTTTTTAAATATCATTGAACTAGTTCGGTAATATTAATAAAAAAAATTGCAATGAGATTATTTACCTGGTGCACCAGTTGTCGCCGCTGACCTAGTTGCGTAGTCACGATGTCCGGTCTCATCCAGTGACGGGGCATCGCCTACAAAAAAAAATAATATTAAATTTTAATTGTCAGTTTTTAAATATCATTGAAATAGTTTGGTAATATTAATAAAAAAAATTGCAATGAGATTATTTACCTGGTGCACCAGTTGTCACCGTTGGGACTGTTGCCCTGTCTTCCTCTCTGGTGGTAAGATCCTCAAGGGAAACATTCTCTGTCATTTAAACAAAAAACGTTATAAGGAAAACCATCAAGGTATAATTAGAAAAAAATATAAGTGGAAATTAATTACCGTCACGGCCCTCACTGATAGTAGCATTGTCGGCCTGGTCCCTACTACAATGATCAGGTTGCACGTGAGGATCATCTACATTTGGCTCTAAAACTAGGTTATTTGCGTCGTCGGTAGTGTTGCTCCCCTAATTTAAACAAAGTTGTTAGACATTAAATTTATGGATGAAAACAAACATATTGAAAGGTTAATGTTTTACCTTATTAGGCATTCTGGATCTTGGGACCTGCCCCAAGCTTATGCGACGTTCAACTACGGCTTGATAGCCGAAATGGAAAGCGATATTTTTATCTTCCTCTGTTGTTTCTGTTCCGAATTCATCACCCTACATTACATATGTCTGTGTATTTTTAATCATATTTGATAGGATTACAAAAACGTTGGAAGGCAATACAATTAATTATAAGATGTTTAGCTACTTAATTACAATTCTTGCGGCCAATTTCAAGTAGCCACCCTGGCCTAGCTTGTGATGGCCCTTTTTTTCAATCCTAGCTTTGGTTGCCTTTGAGGTGTCAGGCAACCTAGCATCAAAAGATTAAAGTCATATATGATGTAGCACACTTTTATTTTAGACATAGAGAAAATTAATGCTATTGAATTAAAGTTGTAATTTACCTTGCGGGTCCAGTTGGCATTTTTCCTTCTTTCTTTGCCCTTTTCTCTTTTCCGTCATGGATGAGTGCTCTCCACTCACTCTCTGGAACTGTGAGAGGATGCTCATATCTAGGGTTAAATTTTAATTGTGTCCTATACGTGTCCCTGGTATATTTCAAATATTTGCCAGCTACCCGAGCCACCGCTGTTCTGTCAAATATGCCGACCCCAAAAAGGGTTTCTAGATAATCTAGAAGTTCTTTTTTCAGGTTGGAACTCCAGGAATTCCACCTTGTGCATATGGTTGGGCCAAAAATTACCAACGCATGGCTCTCCAGATACCTGTAGAACTCATTGTTTCCTACACAGCAAAAAAAGAAGATATTATCATTAATTTAAAAATAAAAATCGTGATAAATATATTTTAGATAAAGTACATGAAATAGTTAAAATATTAAAATTTACCTGGGAGTTGTACATGCTTTATAGGGACACCTTCATCGTTCACCAACAACGTGCCATTAATGGTCCCTGTGGAGCTGACATGTGTAGCTCCAGGAAACACAATAATGTAGTTGGCCATATCAGCCTCATCATTGCCAACACGTTCAGCGGTTGGTTGGGTGTCTGCTTGGGCAGGGTGTGTTTCTTGCCTGGCACCTAAAGGAGTAGAAGGTGTACAAGAGGGTTGTTGGGCAATCTCTTGCCCTTGTGTCCCACTACCACCAACACCGGATTCAGCAAGTGCCAGAAAACGCTGCATACAAAAGAACTTTTTGTTAGTTTAGTCAATGTAAAAAATTAAAATCAAACTATCACAATTCATCTCATGCAGAACAAAAAAAATATCCTTTTGACTTTTTATTATTACCTGATATCTTTCTAGCTGGCTCATAAGTTGTTTTATCTTCTCTTCTGTTTCAGGTGTTTGAGGCGTGTCTATCAAAGTATTAAATTCCGACCTTGCATTTCGTGCCTTTTTTCGCAACAAGAACACTGGAGATAGGGATGAAGAAAGCTCTTCCTCAAAGAGGGAATCATCAGGCGTACCATGGCTAGGTGTCTACATATTTGAACAAAATTAATATTATTTCAATTATGTAAATAACTAAAATACCCGAAGATAGAGCAATGCTGGCACTTTACATGTTCTTCCGCTGGCCTCTTTCCGCGATCATCCCGTCTCTAGGTTGTTCCTGCACTGCTCTCATCAGTCTGCCACATTGCAATAAAATTATAAATGTAAAAACTTGAAAACAATATCTAACTTAAAAACACAAAATGAAAACTGAAATAATTTCTAATAAGACACCGGACGACAAAGTTAGAGTTTCAAATATGCCTTGCATTGAATTCAATCCTGGAAACATGTCATTGCACATTAAGGCACCCAAACAAGAGACGAGTTGACAATGAAGACCTTATTTAATATATTGTTGGAGCAACTTCTAGTAAATTTGTTGTGAAGACCTTGAGGACATTTTTGGAGCAACATTGTTGAAGCTGATGGTATAGCATTGTTGGAGACGATCTTGAAGGGCCTTGAAGTGAAGCTTTTGGAGCAACTATTGAAAAAACCTTAGAGAATTTAAGTAAGGCACTTTCTATCTTCCATCACCTTTTTCCTTTCAATATCCTTTAAACGATTTTTTTGATATTTAATGTTTGAAATCACGTTATAATTCCTTGATTATATGTGTTTGGGGACTAGAATAATTTCACACTAAACCATGAAAACTTAAAAGTAACTTAACAGATCCATAAAGTAATAATAATCATAATTCCTAATTTCCTATTGTATGATATGATGCAAATTATTCAAACATGAAGCAATGAAGACATGCAATGTCTGAATTTCAAGATTGATGAACTAATACAAGAAGTTAGAAACTACAACTTTGATTCAATACTCTGTGTCCTAACTCCAGGAAGGAATCTAGTTTGTAGTACAGAACATGCATCGTGTATTATCAATTCTTAATTGACAACAACTAAAGGTCATCTACATCATCAATTCCTTCCCATTTTGTGTTTTTATGTTATATTCCTTATAAAAGTGTCAAATTTCTCTCAAAGTAAGCAACCACTAAATAAAATAAAAAATAGTTGAGATATGATTGAGAAATGGTCATTTATTTCTTAAAAGGATCTTCACGATTTATTTGGTTGTTTTTCATCTCAAGAAACAAGAAATGACCTAAGAAACTATCCTGCTGTAATATAAGAAACAACACGGTGCAATGGCCATTTTCAAAGCCAAATGATGTCCATTGAGGACATGGCCTTTATTTGGTTCCTGTTTCATAGGAGTTTCTGGTAGAAATGGAACTTTGTTGTACCATTTCCAGTAGTAAAAAGGGAAAACCTTCTTTTTCCATGGGAAATAATTTACCTTTCCTTTTTCAAGATAATCTAAATCAAAAAAAATATGAACTATACTGCACACATTCTTGGATAATGTGAAAGTGGAAAAGGAATACCCTACACAAGTGATGCACACATGTACACTTGAACACTAATATATTTTTGTAGTTGAAATGCAATGCTTGTTTTCATTTAAATGTAGGGTTTTTAAAGCAGGGAGAAATAATGGCTACCAATTTAATAAGCGTTTCTTTGGGAAAAATTTAAATATTGTATTGGGTGATGAAGATAATAGAGGGTATTGAATCTTGATTCTTGACATTGTGTTTAACTTGAATAACTCAAATGATTATAAATATCAGTCGATGAGTTCTTTTTTCAAGTATGTCACTCAAAACTCTTATGTCAAAGCATTGTATGATGGCTAGCATTTTCTTGTTTCCCTTTCTTCAGTTCAATGTAAAAAGTATATTAATATATTGGAGCACGAATGATAACTACAATTGTTTGTTCTACAGTATATCTAGCCCCAAGATTATGAAAATTTTTCTCAAGTGGAGCTATTTGGTTAGGCTGTAGGGTCAACCCTCTATAGGAGGAAGGGCCTGCAGTAAGAACTTACCATTTTGCAAGAGCTGAGGGCCAATGTTGTTCTGCAAGAGTACTGGGTTGTTTAGAGATTCTTGCATGAATCCCTATGTCATGTTAGAGAGAGAAAATTTCCCAAATTTTTCTTTTCAAGAGTTAAGTGGGCCAAGGGTGAGAGGAGATCCTTATGAGGATAAGATGCTGAAATTCCGTCATTTCCAAGATTTTTGAGTTTGAAACATGTTCAGTCATTGTACATACCATTGTTTGAAATATTGAAAAAATGAAAAAATCAAAAACAGTAAAAGATAGGAAAGTCAAAAACAGTAAAAAGCAGAAAAGAGGGCAAGTGAAGATAGAACCAAGGCCCCATGTTCCAAAAAAATAGTCTTTCAGAAAGCGAGCAAGTCTAAATGCCGCTACTAGTGCTCCAATGTCTTGTTCAGCTATCTAGCCTAATCATAGCTGAGCATGTTTTAATTTATTTGCTGATAAGTTAGTGAGTGCCAAGATAGTCAACATTGTGTAAGATTGACTTATCACAGAGCTTAGATTAGGGAGAGATTCTGGTTCCACATGCCTAAAACAGAACCAAAGAGAGAAGCGAGGGATGAAAAACATATTGTACATCTTAGCCCCGCTTATCTAGTTTCCTTTTATTGCAGAATAACATTTGTGTGCAGCTTGTCTTTTATGCCGCAAATGCATGACAAATCAGACTGCCTAATCCTGATTTGATCATTTTTCAATTTCATGTTGTAGATTAGAGAATGAAATCCTGTCAAACTGCTTAATCTTGACGGTCGATCTAGTTAGGTAGAGAAATGAAGGAGTTCATCAGCTTAATCTGAACTCCCGGCAGATATAAGAGTAGAAATAGATAGTTTCATTTTGCAAAAAGAAAAATATGCATTGTCAAAAGGCTGCTAGTTCAAATGCGCCAAAGAGAAGAGAAAATGTTAGGAAAGATAGTGGGGTAGGTAGAAGTATCATTGATGTTAACCATGCTGTCATTTCTCAGAAATAACATCAAAAGAAGGGTAAATTTTGCGCCAATGGATAAGGCACTGGTCTTCATAAGCCAAAAATCTGAATTCTGGACACCTCTTGACGAGGAGCTGCCCTCCCCAAATGGAGCCACTGTTAGCCATCAGTATTTTTTACATGTTAGTGATGACTATATCTTCAGCTGAGTTTTCTAGAAACTGATTTCCTTATGTCAATATGTCATCCAGAAAACCCTCCCAAAACTTTTTTCGCCCTTCTACCTATTCAGTCCACCCCTGGCGAAATCAAAACCTCATGGTCACAATCCTATCTAGCTTCAGCCTTATTGGTCTGCCCATCAGCTTTAAAAGGCAAATCCACATCTGTTTCAAAAGTCTCCCCTATGTTAGGAAGTGGCGCTTTAAGACATTTCACCCTTGGCAATCATAAAAAAGCCAAAAAGCCTTCATCTGCAACAGACCTACCATGACTGACCTCTTACTTTACAAATGAAATTGACAAACATCCCTAAGTCGCGCCACTCATATCCCCTAGATCTCAGTACTGCATAAACCCCAATCTCAAGCTAACTATTAGGTTTTTCACAATGTTCTATGGTTTCTACAAAGGCAGGAAATATAATTTCATCTCATGGAGTAAATGTTTGAGTTTACAGTTAGAGGAACAGCTGCTTCTAAATGTAACTTGAGCCTGAGATATGCCTGCAAAACAGAAAGCTACTCATCCAGACTTTACAGTTCTTTCAATCATGAAAATCACAGAAAGACACCACTGTCACAGCAAACTGGCAAATGGTCATGGCCCAGAACCTCCTTCATTTACAAGCAGAGGGTTAGGGCGCCTCCTTCCTCCACAAGCAGAGGGCGCTGGCCAGTATTGACTTTGAAGATTGCAAAAGTCCAGGTTTGCCTTGAACTGAACAAATGAAAACAGAGACTCCAGGTTTTATGAATATGTCTGATGATCATAACAGGAATATAGTGGAAATATGCTAGCTCAAAGGAAAGGGGAGTCTGGTCTGATTAAAGGAGGTCATTTCAAACTTGCAAATCATGTGAATTGTTGAACTTTAGAAAGCATGTCATCAGTAAACATTCCAATCTTAAGCAGCCTGTTTTCCACAGGATCAAATGGAATAGATGCTGTTAACAAATGCCATTACACAGGCAGGAAGAAAGTTTTTGGTTTCTCAAAAGACACTGACCTCCATAGTCACAAAGACTATCCTTCAAATAGTTTGTCATGAGATGACCAAAACAAATGATGATATTCCAGTCACCCTTAGAGCAGTGCAGAGAAACAGTGTCACTGTGGTTAGGGTTTCTTCTGAAATACAGTGATACTTGCAAAGAAGAGATGCTAATATTGATGTTTTTCAAGAGGTTCACTTACCATTACATCCAAAGAAAAGCTGTGTCAAACAGAGTTGTCAAAACACCTTCAGATACCTTACCTAATGAAGAGCCTCCTCCATGTATGAGTAGATGGCCAAAGCCATTGCAGGTTGTTGAAACTGATTGATATAAAATGCAATGGAAGGATACAAAGAAATTGAATAGAAGTCATTGCACAAGTAAATGATAGTGCTTATGATACAAAAGTATTGGTTTTCCTATTCAAAATGAGAATATTTGTCAAACTGTACCTATAGTAGAAAGGGGACAATATTGAACATATGCATGCATTTATACCACAAGGAGCAGTTTCTTTAAAGGCAATGGTTAAAACAGTACTCCACTATCCCTTGCCCAGAAGTCTGAAGGAGATCCTTTTAAGTAAACAGTGAAGTATAGTGTGAAAGAATGCAACCTAAAGAAGGCGCTACAGTCCAGGGAAAATCTTGTAAATCACCTGAAAGCAGGGATTGACACCATGAACAAAAAGAGCTTTTACCAAAGCCTGCTCATCATATAGCCATCAGCAGATTAAGGCAGGGTTTCTGGAAATAAGTTTTATTAGGTCTGGGCAGCACTCAAAACCCATGAAGCACTTCACTATTGCAAATTCGATCAAAAGACATCTACAGGGCTCTTTCAAACCAAGCTTAAGGGAGGAGACATTTCTGCAAAGCAAGGAGCAGTCAGGTCATTTTATCCCAAGTCATCATCTAGTTTTGAAGAGCTTGGCAAGCATAAAAAGAAACCAGCTACAATGAGGCAAGCATAAGAGAAAAGGCATACTCCACAAGTAGCGGGAGGCATTTCTGCAAAGGGAACAGTCAATACATTTTAGCACCGGTCATTATCCAGTTTTGAAAGCTTTTTGACAGTCTTATAAAGGGTTGTTATGCATCATAAATATTACCTGTATTATTAAAACACAGTGGCTGCAGTGATGAAGAAATCGTTGAGTTGTTTGTCAAGGTTTAAAGCTCGGGGTCAGAGTCATTGTTTCGGGTTTATGTATTCAAAATGACAAACCCACTGTTTTAAAACAAAACAGAGTTAAAAACCAACGTTGCTTTTCCAAACGTTAAGACCGTTGAAGTTTTGTTTTAAATTGATATAAGAGTGTAAGGTCGAGGGAAATATTTTCAATTTCAAAACTGAAAACCAGACCCCGTGCCTCCCGAGCACCAAAGCAATAATTTTTGGGTCAATTTGCAGAGCCGAGCCCTTTTGAACGCCGAGCGACGCGCCTGGAAACACGCGCGACGCGCCTGGAAACACGCGCGACGCGCCTGAAAGGGCGTTTGCACTGGCAGATAGTATTGGCGTGACGCGCCTGTATAAACCAGCGGCGCGCCTGTACGCCACCCGATAGGTCGACCCGACAGGCTTTGTTTGCGCGACGTTAAATCTTTAAAGAGTACCGCGCAGTTTAAAAGGTCTCCAGAGCTGATCCAAAGCTCCTCCAAGGTTGTTTTCAACGTCTTCAAGAGGTATTTCGAGTTTTCATTCACATTCCCGAAATTGCAAAGTGACAAAAGTCAGTTTTTTGCA
Organism: Pinus albicaulis; assembly: GCA_034641835.2. Classification (NCBI taxonomy): domain Eukaryota; kingdom Viridiplantae; phylum Streptophyta; class Pinopsida; order Pinales; family Pinaceae; genus Pinus; species Pinus albicaulis. The sequence continues at coordinate 370,568,601 of CM076570.1, forward strand.
TGGGTATATCGGTTGGAAAAGCATGTATGGTTGAAATTTTTTTCTCCCCAAAGACTGATATTCCATTTTTAAAAGGCCTTCATCATTTTGAAAAAGAGAAACTTTTACAGCCTTTGCTCAGACTTTGAAGCTTTTAAAACCCTGTTACCTCCGCTCTGAAATATGATTCTGACTGTATATCCACAGCAGGGTTAACTTTAAAATGAGCATGTTTTTGTTTAAGTGAAAATAACACACACAGAGGACAGTAAATTTTAATGGGAAAGAGGGTTCTTGGTCAAGCAGAAGTGTATAGATTGAAGCTCCGGAGGAAGCTGATCCACCTTACTCATAAAAATACAGTATTCTTGGCTACCTTGTATTGTTCAAAACTTATTGACAAAGTTGCCATCCATTCAAGCAAAGGTTTTCATAATATCACCAGAGGGCTACATTCATGAGGGACCATTGATTGTTTTGACAAAAGGAAAACTCACACATTTGCTGTCTAAAAGCTTTGTAGTCTCCTAAAAAGCTTTGTCATTTTTGCTCCAATACTGTGTATTGACTGCCTAAAGGCTAAGGGTTGATTTCACATGTGCAAGATCAGTGGAAAGTGGGCACACTTATGCAGGGCAAGGTTTTTAATGGTTGAAAGCCTCCTTGAGCAGGAAGTAAAGTGTATTGGTGGACATCTAAAGGTTTCAAGAACAGGGTAATCAAAGCACTTATCACAACAAGCCCCCTTCTAGCAATCTGCCCCTTTTTTTTCACTACTGTAAATTTGTTGACAGGGATTTTCCAAAGGTGAACAGAACACTGAAGGGCAGAGGTTGTTGATGGTTGAATTCTAACATTGGAGACAGAGGTATAGATGTGTTGGTAGATCTCTTAAACTCACAAGCAAAGATTGTGTTTCCTAAAAGCATTGTGCACTGATTTTTCACCTAACCTAGGTCTGCCCTACTTTTCACCATATTGTATCATTTTGAAGAGCTGTTGACTGTGATATTTTTTCAAGAGGGAGACCATTTCTGAAGAACAGGGTTTTTAATATTTGAAGATTGGTCTTAGAGACACAAATACAAGTGTTGGTTAGCCTCTAACAAATTCACAAGAGGAGTGATTGCTTAAAACTGTGCACAGGGAATCTACACAACAGTTTGTCTCATCTTTACACATGGTACCATATTAAAAAGTTTGCCTGGCTGAAGTGCATCCAGAGTTGAAGGGCTGTTTTTAAGGAGTGCAGAGGTGGTTTATTCAAAGAAACATTGTTGCAATCTATCCTAACCACATTGTCTAATCTGTCCAAACAGTCTAGTGACTAGTTTCAATCCAGCAGAACATTTTTCATACAGTGAAGGCAGTTTGCCTCTTTCAAAGCTTGTTCAAGTCAGAATGCCTTCGAAGCAAGATCATAGGAGCGGTCCACATAAGAGATATGAGCCTATCTCCATAGAAGAAATCAATGCTCACCCATCTGTGCTTTTCAATTTCCATGAAGTAGGCTGTCTTGATTTCTGCCAGAGGATAGAAGAAGTCAAGAGTTTTTCGCCACTCACACATTTGTGCGCTTTGAGATTCAAGGACAAACACTTCCAATTGGCGGGTCTTGACTTCAAAATTTCTCCAAGGTATGTATCCAAGGCTACCAAGATCCCGTATCATGGTGAAAAGTGGTTTAAACAAGCTCATCTTGATCTAGAGGATTATAAACCTTTCATCAAGCTTGAACATAGGGAAACCATCACTGCTATTTTCCCTTTTTCCTATCTTCTTGACAGTTATGCTCCGCTGATGAAAGCCATAATGAGATATTTCACTTGTGAAGGGAGGTTTAACCGAATTTATGCCTATCATGTCAGCTTGTTGATGCATTTTACCAGAAGCAGGCAATTAAACCTTCCATACTTTTTGTCCAAAAGCATAGAGAAAATGGCTTCTACTGTCCAAAAGAGGGCTCCACCTCAGCAAATCCCTTCTCTCTTTCATCATTCCTTGATCAAGATTATCTTCTTACACCAGCTAGAGAAGAAGGGGGTTTCATGGGATTCATTCATTGTCGTCGGATTTGTACATCCTCTTTGTTCATGTGTCTCTGCTCAAACTTGTCCATCGTCCGGTGCCTTTCTCCTGATAGGCCTACCCCTAAGAAAACAAAATGACCTTGGGCGACCAAGTCAACGGGGAGAAGGAGCGGTGAACAACGACGGCTAGAGGTTGATGAACGGCGATTGTTGGATAACGAGGAACCGACGACGGAATCTGAGGATGAAAGACAAACGTGAGATACAAAGTGAAAGGGCAATTAAGATGAACGACCACGAGGTACACATTGATGAGCGGCATTTGGATGTTGAGGAGACGGCAACGGATAGTTGATGAAGAACAACAAGTTAGGCAAAGAAATTGAAACACCTCTTGAAACACAAATTGGACAAAACATTGATGAGGAACAGCAAGCTAAGGCTGCCATCCAAACGGTGACAAAAGTCACTCCTAGCAAGAGGAAATTGCCCAAAAAGACATCTTCTATCATGCCAAGGAGGAAAAGCGCCAGATTGGCTTTCAAAGGCAAAAGTAAAATTGGAGAAAGTACAAAGCATGGGGGTGAGTTAGCTATTATCCCTATCCAAAGCGATGATAGTGACAATGAGGCCCGCCTCCTTGAAAACCTCCTCATTCACAAAGAGGGGCAAATTGAGGTGTTACAAGAAGACCTTCAAAGGGCGAGGAATTTCAACCACTTCTTGGAGGTTGAAAACAAACAAATGAAGTATCATGCAGCTATTCATGAAGCAAGGGCAATCAAGTATAAGAAAGAGGCAGAAAAGGCGCAAGTAAGAATTGAAGAGCTCATTGGCGAGTTTGATGATGAAGAGGAGGAAGACCAGCCTAGGTGGAAGAGGCCTAGGACCATCGGGCTTAGAAGAGCCTTGGAAAAACAAAGAGCAGAAGAACAAGCTCATTTCGAAGCCTTTCCTCTCACTGCCCTCCTTGAGCAGGAAATTGAGGAAAACAAAGAAGCATGGCTTGAGAGAGCTAACCAGCATTTGGAAACAAATCTTGAGAGGGCGAACAAGGATCTTGAGCTACAAAGGAAGAGGACTCTTCAATTTCAGAAGCTAAATCAGTTTGCCAAGCGAAAATTAAAGGTAGCACAAGAGAAATTGAAGAAGTTGAAAGAGAAGCGCCTAGCACGGAAGGAAGGGAAAAGCATATCAGCCCTTGATATTTTGGCCTCGGCTTCGGAGCATGTTGCTATGGACCCTTGAGGGTCATGCATGCCAATTTTGGGCCTTGTTCGACAACTTTTTGTTTTTTGGCATTTTTTGGGTTTTTGGTCGAAAACTCATAATTTCGCCATTTCAGTTTGATGAGTTGTCAAGGGAGGAGAATGATACCAATGGATGCCATAATTCCATGAGCAGGTCTCCAGCGATTTTCAGGGCATTTGGAGATCATTCGCCCCCTCAAATTGGCGAAAAACACCCTCATTTTGCACATTCTGCCCGCCATATCAGCAGCCTGCTATTTTCTGGGTTTTTGCACACAGGTACAGTTTTGAGGTACTTTTCGAGATCAGATTGAGGTAATTTCACTTGCGCCGGAAAACAGACACAGAGAGCTTTCCAACGAGCCATCATGAGCCTCATTTCGACACCGGGAAGGCTGCCATTTGCCTTCAGCAAGTCAGGGGACCTTTTTCAGGCATAAATATGAAGTATTTTTGTAATTTTTGAACTCCAAAAATATGCTTTTCCCAAATGTGCGTTAAGCTATTTTTATCATTGGGAAATGATGTAAAGTCAATATAATTTCTGTTTTTAGCAGTTTTTTAGATATTTTATGGGATATTTTGTGCCTTGGGCTTTGCAAAGCCTCAAGGACAAGTTTAGATATTTAGACTTGGCCAATGGGATAGCTAGTTGCTCCATGAGGTTTTCCTCCCTCAAGCCTATTTATTCCATGGTTCTCATTGTAAATCGGAGGCTGAACTTGAGAGAAGAATTAATACATTGGTCATATGAGCTTTGAAGAATACACTTGAGTTATGATTTTTGGACTGCCTCTTGGATGCTTTTGAGGAATGATGAAGGATTGTTGATGGATTCCTTGACATGGTAGAATGGTGTAGTGTTTCTTGATATGTATTCTCTTCTAGTTTTCATTCATAATACATATTTCTTGCTGCTATAGATCAGTAAAGATTGATTTTGAGATATGCCCATGGAGGCACCTCAAAATCCCTGAATCTTCATAGCTTGATGTTTTCTTCTCCCTTAGTTATGCTAAAGTATTCTTAGCTGCTCTTTAGTAACTTAAGGTATTGTTGCTAAGTTTTATTCATAAGTTCTATGTATGTTGAGTAGGATGTATGGTTTGCCCTACCTACCTTTTAGCTGCCCATAGTTCTGTCCATAAAACTTTCTCTTTGACTGATTTGTTGATCATCTTGTTGAACCAAGGAGGCCTAGTCCCGATCTAGCCCTTTGCCTAAAACTATGAAAACTTGTTTTTCAAAGTGCCCAATGACTTAGAGACTATGTTTAGGCGTTCCGGCGTAGTTTATGAGTTGTTAGTTTGTCTTATGTGTTTTCCCCAAAGTCATATAGCCATTTCCCGAAGTTAGAGGGTCTTATACCTCTATGTATGGCTGGAATGTTTGATTTCTATGTATTAATTAGCTCATAGTTACACTTAGCATGATTAATGGCTTGCTATTACATGTTTATGTCTGCTATTAACTAGTTACACTTGAAATCCCTTGTCTTTCACCAACTTGTTGTCCATTTAATCCATTTTGCCCAAAGATCCCTTCTACCGTGAATCAAATCGGCCCTACAGCAGCTTTACATCATCACCTCATAGCTTCCTTGACCCGTTTGACCCCATAGCCCAATTTATCTACATCTTGTTATCCAGTTTATGTATTTGATCAGTTTCATCCCTCACAAACTTAAAAAACCAAAAAACTAAAAACATACTTCATAACTAGCCTAATATCAGAACACCGCAAGTAAAACACACCGACATCTTTTACACATATAGAGAGAGCCCTCTCTGAGTCCAGGAAGGCTAGGTCCTTGGGCTCCAAAGCTTGGTTTGATGTTACATCGTCATTTGGCTAGCCAATCGGCCAAATCACGGGACCCTAACACGGTCCCACACTTTTTACTTAAGGAAAGTGCGGAGATGCCCACACTGTGTGTGAAGACAAAGTGCGGTCCCCTGAAAACTTCAAGAAAAACATAAAAGATTTCAAAATTTAAAAAAAGAAAAAAGAAAAACTAAGCTACCCAGGCAGATTTCCATCAATCAAAAACCAGAAAAAACTTTTCCTCAAATCAAAATAAAAGAGAACCAAAAAACAACAAGTTCTTTCCCCAGCGGAGTCGCCAATTTGTTGGCCGGATAAATCGTTCTTGCGGACAAGACCGATCTCCCTAGTGTCAGAAGACAATCTAGCAACAAATGAACAACTAAGTTTGTCTTTCTCTAAGTATATTCATTTTACAAATAAATGTTATGAAGGTGTCGATCCTACCTTAGATCCAAATGCTTATTTGCGGTCGCAGTGCTTCCGTTGTATCAATAATCCTTCGTCGCAACAAGGGCCCTTTTGTCACAAGAAAGTATCATCTTTCGTTGATCTGCAATCACAAACAAGAAAATATCAATAGCACCTGTATAACAAATAATTATAAAACATACCTATCATAGTGATCATGGAATCTATGAAATAAATAATCAAACGACAGCTTATTGAAATAAATAATCGAACGACAATTTATTGAGAAAAACAGAACTTGATTGTATTAATCTTAAAATATACAGAAGAACCTTACAACCTTAGCCTTGATGTTCGAAAGGCCTTCCCGGGGTCCGAAGCAGGAATCTCCTCTACTTTGATAAGTCTTACACTCTTCCTTCAGGAGCACAAAGAGGTATGTGATCTTTCCTCTCAAAAGCTCAGCAGAAAGAAGTCTAAATCTCAACATCACTTCAGCTCAATCACACATAAAGCTTGAACTCTAATCCTCAATCTCCAAAATCTCCATCAAAACTTAACCCCCTTTAGGCTACCCAATGCCTCCTTTTATAGAGCAGATGAGGAGGTTAGGATTCCACCTTTAAAGGGATAAAATCCTCCTTCAAAGGGATAGGCTCCTTACATCAAGGGATTATTTCCTTAAGGTGTGGGATACATGCACCTTATCAAAGCGTACTCATCCCCAAAAAATCTCATCTAGAACCTTCCAGAATTGACCAAAATTCAACTTTTTAATCTTTTCTTTCGCGCTTTTTGACTTTACAGGGGTACCGCAGGCATTACACTAGAAAAATGCGTTCTAGAACGCAATTTCTCTTCTCATTACCTGCGTACCCTAGCCAAAAACGCATGCAGGCTTCATGTTACCTGCGTACCCAAGGCTTTTTTGAGTTTTAAGGGTTTTTCCTCCAGTTTCAGGGCTTGGAATGAGGAACAAAGGTTGTAAGACTTGCAAAGGAGGCATGTATGAGTGTTTAATGAGCTCATACAGTTAGCAGAATGTCAAGGTGACATTTTTTAGTGTAACAGATTGCCCCCTAAAGTGCGAAGTCTGGAATAGATGAAGATGAAGTCTGTCATATATGAAGAGTGAAGTACTTTATCATTTCAAGGATCATCCCGTGGACACCCCAGTCGGAACCTGTAAAAACATTCAATGCAAAATATATATATATATGTAATCATATCATCGCTGAGGTAGGCATTCCCATACTCAGATCAAAACTAACTAGAAACTAACTCTAAATTGTTCTGATACAGGAATGATTTTGAATACATCACAGTATAGACATATGTCGACACAGTATGGACGCAGCCATCTATTTATAAATAGTCCACTGTATAATAACAAAACTCCTTGCAGCCTGGATGGTGGAAACTAGATCCAGGGTCTTGATTTCCGCTTCCCGAACTAGTACGATTCTATCCATGCGATTAAATGTGTTGAAGTCGAACATGGTAGAAACCACTTGATTACCAGTCAATAATGTAAACTGTTAACAAGTGTGAGAGAAACCACCAGTAATGTCAATGGCTCTCAAAGTAATCAGTACAATCCATGAAATGTGAATCAATGAGCTGAAGTCGAACATGTCACAGAATCATTCGATCGAAGGTCAATGATGTAACCTATCGTCGAAGGCGAGAAACCTGCCATTGAGACATGTAGATTTCAAGGTACTGAAGATTTCTGGATCAACTTCCTAGATAATGAGCTGTAGTTGATAGAAAGTGATCCGTCATAGGCAAGCCCACAACACAAAATCATAGATCAAGTTTTGAAGAAATATATCGGCAAGGACTGACTCAGGGATGGTCAAAATGGATGACAGATATTTTGCAGATGAATTTGAACTGTCCTCTTGAACACATAACGACACTGCAGATGGCTTGGTGACAATTGACCCAAAGCTAATACCCAGAAACTGGCTGAAGACTTTCAATATGGTTTGATTAACTGTTGGACAAAGGATTTCCCAACCCAGGTGAACAAAAAGTGTCGTGTTCAAGAGTGGTTAATGGTTTTCTGAATAATCAAAATGTAACAAACAGGTTCGTTTTTCTCTCTTTTCCCCCACCATTTCTGGCAAGTACCTCTTTATTTTTGACAAGCTTGAGGAGGATAACATTTGCTTGATTATAAGCTCATCCTTCGGATGAGTCCAACTTAGTTTAAGATTCGAACCCTAAGAAGGAGTGGTTCGTTCTTGTTTAAAATTGAACAGGTCCTTTACTGTTAAATTTTAACGAGTCCAGTATAGGAGAAACTCAGCGTTTTTCAGTTTTAGGGAGTCAGAAGAAAAACTTAAGAAAACTCCGTGGGTGTACTTTTTCGTAAATTTAGTCTCTCGAGCCCGAAAAAGGATAAAATAATGCGGGAGAGAACTCTATTGACCGTAATTAGTCAACGTATACCTTTTTCGTAAATAGTCCTTTTCAGTCCGTAAAAGGGGTAAATTTATACTGAAGGGACGATCATTCATTTACTTTAACGAGTTCGAATAATCAAGTACTCGACAATATTTTCATGTTTAGAGAGTCTGAAAAGGGCTTAAAAGAGAACTCCAGGGTTTCGATTTTTCAGTAAGTTTTAACGAGTTCGAAAAAGGGATAAAAATGTACTCATGGTTTTCACTTTTTCGTAAGTTTTAACGAGTTCGAAAAAGGGATAAAAATATACTCATATGGCTGACTTTCAATTTAATTTACGAGCAGGAAAGGACGGAAAGAACTCGGCATTTTCATGTGTTTTACGAGAATGAAAAATAGCAAAATAATCTCGGGATTTTCATGAGTTTAACGAGTCTCGAAAATAACCGAAATTGACTCAAGATAGGTTTCATTTTTACAAAAGCTTGAAACAGGGAAAAAACTATGCTTCAGAGTGGTTTCATTTTTACACAAGCTTGAAACAAAGAGAAAACTGTGCTTGATGCCCCCTAAGCGTAACTGCTAGAGCGCATGCCCCCCCAGCTTCATTTCATTCAACTAAGTACACTAGTAATAAATAGCTGGATGGAATGAAGGTTCATTTACGATATCATATGAAAGACCCGACCTAAAAACTAACCTAAATATATTACTTAACATTTATGAGGTCTATTCAAAGACTCGACTCAATTAAGGGAGGATTTGTTTCATTTTTTAATGAGCTTGACACAGGAAAAGAACTATGCTCATGGCAACGTGTTTCATTTTTTAACGAGGTTGACACGGTAAAAGGAACTTTCCTCATAAACTACTTATTTCTAATCTACCAATCTACTCTCTACAATCTACCTACTGTTTCTTTTTTTAATGAGGTTGACATAGGAAAAGAACTGTCCTCATGGAAGCTTGTTTCATTTTTTAAATGAGCTTGACACAAGAAAAGAACTATGCTCTAGACTAACTGATTCATTTTTTAATGAGGTTGACACAGGGAAAGAACCATCCTCAGACACACTGATTCATTTTTTAACGAGGTTGACACAGTAAAAGGAACTATCCTCATACCTGATTCATTTTTTAATGAGGTTGACTCAGTAACAGGAACTATCCTCTGAACAACTGATTCATTTTTTAACGAGGTTGACACAGGAAAAGAACTGTCCTCATACCTAATTCATTTTTTAACAAGGTTGACTCAGTAACAGGAACTCTCCTCATACTAACTGATTCATTTTTTTAACAAGGTTGACACAGTAAAAGGAACTATCCTCGAACTCACTGATTCATTTTTTAATGAGGTTGACACAGTACAAGGAACTTTCCTCACATCGACTGATTCATTTTTTAACGAGGTTGACACAGGAAAAGAACTGTCCTCACAGACATGTTTCATTTTTTAAAGAGGTTGACACAGTAAAAGGAACTCTCCTCAGACTCACTGATTCATTTTTTAATGAGGTTGACACAGTACAAGGAACTATCCTCACACCACTGATTCATTTTTTAACGAGGTTGACACAGTACAAGGAACTCTCCTCGGACACACTGATTATGGCTTCCAACTGGAAGAAACACATGTCAATGGACACACCTTGACCATGGCTTCCAAGAGGTCTTCATCAGATGGAAGAACAATTCCTTGGAAGGAACACATGTCAAGGGACTCAAAAGGGATAAGAACATCGCGTTCAAATAATCCCATAGAGTTTTCCATGTCAATTACCGGATCTAAGTCAAAATAAGACGAGCTTACAGTGAGAGGCTCGCTTACATCGGTAACTGAAAACATGGGACTAGTTGCCACATAATTAACACGTGGCAGGGTAGATACCACTTTAGAATCAGAAACATTTAGGGGTGTCATATTATTGGTAGTCGAAACAAGACTAGGGAACGAAAGCTAGTCTACAGTCACAATATTTCCGTTGTGAGGGAAAGACATCACGCGAAAGAGTGTCGATACGACAGCTTTCATTGCATAAACATAGTCTCGCCCAAGGAGTAAATTGAAATCCAAGGGGCCTCGAACTACCATAAGATCAATACAGACAGTTTTACCTTCCAAAGTAATAGAAAAATTAGGAAGGATCCCTAAAGGTTCACTAATGGTTCTGTTAAAAGCTTTCAGATTCTGCGTAATAGGCACAAGCTGAGGAGAACCCAAAGCTTTCCAAGCAGTTGAGGATAAAATACTAACAGAAGCACCTTCATCTACCTATGTGCGGTGTATGTCCCTACCACCAAACTTCACAATGATTTGGAAAGGGATGGAGGAAGGAAGACAAGGTTCTGTCAGTCTATTCCAATCAAAGGAAAAGACCTCAGTACTTGGAGGGGGTTCTGTAGAAACAGGTGAAATGCCCCCCAGCGTAGAAGAATCTGATGTAACAAGAAGAACCTGAGCAGTATGAAGTTCACTCTCTACAGGGAGAATGGGATCGATCGAATGTGAAATCGAACCGACCACTTGATCAACTAATGGATCATCAACCTGAGTGATATGAGTTTCACTCTCCAATGGAAGAGTGGGATCGACTGTACTTGAAATTAGATCAATCACTCCGTCAGTTGACGGTAGGTTGGGAGAAAGTTTACGGTAACCAATTGGAAATTCTTGCTGTGGAACAATAAGGTTTTCCAACAATTTTGAGGCTTCATCCATGTGAAGGCAAATGTGAGTTTGATGACTCCCTTTGCATAACTTACAAGGAAACCTAACTTTACCCTTTTTCCCAGGAACCTGACTATCACTGGTTGATGGATCAACGGATAGTTGATGAGATTTTTCTGACCATACTTCCAAGACCTTTGGAATACTGGGACAATTGATAAGGAAGTGGTCACCCTTACAAAGCCTGCAAGGGTATTTGGGTTTACGATGCATGTTGGAGGTTTCCTCAACATTACTAACACTTACATCCATGATTGGTTGGTTGACTTCTTTCTTATCTTGCTTCTTCTTCTTCTTCTTCTTCTTAGCCACCTGGTTACTAGCGTCAAGGCTTTTACCAAGCGAAGAGGAAGAAATGGAGGAAGAAATATTAGGTGAAGAAGGTGAAGGGTCAACAAAAGGTTGGTGATGTTGAGATGGTGAACTCTGTTGAGGTGAAGCATTCGGTTGAGGTGAAACAATTGGAGTATTCGGGGCCGACGAAGTTGAAAATAACCATATCGGTAAACCTATGTAAATCCAGGTAATGAAAACGTAGCCATATAAGGAGGACCAACATTTCCAAAGCAAGGAAAAGTACTAGGATTCTCGTTAAGAGGGGTTCCTTGCAGGTTGGTAAATTCCGGAACATTTTCCATTATATTCAACTTCAGTGAATTTTATTAACAAATTAAAAAATAAAATTAACAACTCACAATTTACACCTAACAATTAAAATTCACAATTCACACCTATGGTCTCTAAAAGTAAAAACAAACAAATTAACACGCGCTATCAAATCTAGGAGTCAAACCACACACAAATAGTAACTTCCTGTACTAAAAACACTAGTTGGTGATGAAATCCAACATCGTAGAATTTAATACAGAAAGGGCGGTTGGAACAGTTACCCCGACAACCTGCTTAATGAAACAGACTGGCACAAGTTTCTTCACAAAACCATCTCGAGTGAAGAGAACCCCCCAGAGAGTCCAAGTGAGTCTAGTCGACGTCTGCTCCAGGTACAGTAGGATCTTCCCTCCACCGTCACCTTAGGAAAGAACCCTATAGATTATGGCCTCTAAGGTTACCAACAGAAACAAATACACCTGGGGGAACAGTCTACGATCCGACACACACGCAAGGGCAGAGTAACAAAGCTCAATCCCCTCGAAGGCTCCTTGACATAATCCAAGGTATACCGACAAGTGACCCCAGGCTCCTCGACACTGGTCAATCCGAGGTTTACCGTTGTTAATACGTGTATATCTTCTATCATTACCAATGAGGAAGGATTGATTACCTCACTGGTTCAGATATGATCTCGTGCTTGACTACTTTAAGAGGAGCTTCCCAGAGCATACATGCAACAATTGGAATTTTTCCTACCGCAAGATCGACTACTTGTTTGTTTTACTGTCTTGGAGAGTTAGCTAAAACCTATTCCAAGACACTAGCCTAAGCTAGGTTGGTGGAAAGAGCCCTAAAAATGTAAAAATTACTAGATGAATTTTAATTAAGCGCTGTGTTATTTAGGCTGTTATTACTCAAAGGGTAAATGGATATGAAACCAATGGTGTTATGACCTGAACCAAAACTGAATGCAATCGAATATGATAATGTAATCTTTTCAATTCGATGAATCCTAACTAAAGTAGGGAGAGAGTTTCCATCACTTCCAACAATGCAAATATTGATAACTAAGAGAAAATATAACAAATTCTCTAATGCATTAATTTCATCATGAAAAACTAATGCAAATCAATCCCAAAACAATTTTTTTTATTTTTTTTTGTTTTTTAAAACAAGCATAAAAACATCTAAATTCAAATCAAAGAAAAAATGATCTAAATCTAAGATTGATTTTTCAGAATGTAAACTATGCAATTGTAATCTATGCAAAATTCACATGAAAAGTATGCAAATGTAATCTATGCACATTTTTCATTCATATTCTGAAAATGAGAATTCTAATTATGCAAATGTGATCTATGCAAGAGAATTCTCAAACACAAGATGATTCTAATGTGATCTAAGAACCAATCAAGTGTAAGTCAAGAAAATCGGGTGAGAGTTCCAAAGATCAAAAAACACTCAAAGGCGATTAACACTCATACACAATTTAGCCCCCCCTCCAAGCAATGACCAAAGGAAATCAAGTTAAGAATTTCTCAAAAAAGAGACTCAAAACACCCAATTAACTTAATGGAGATTGATGAGATGAAGAATTGCTGAAAGAAATTCAGAAACAAGAGATTTTTGACAGAGAAATACAGATCTGGGTAGATGCTAAGAATCCTAAATTAAATCTAAACTAAACTAAAAGAAGAAATCAGAAGTTTTTCAAAAATTTTAACAGGTTCCGCAGGCTCCCAGAAGTAACAGGTGCGGTCCCACACTGTTTAATTAAGGAAAATGCGGAGATGCCCGCACTGTGTGTGAAGACAAAGTGCGGTCCCCTGAAAACTTCAAGAAAAACATAAAAGATTTCAAAATTTAAAAAAAGAAAAAAGAAAAACTAAGCTACCCAGGTAGATTTCCATCAATCAAAAACCAGAAAAAAACTTTTCCTCAAATCAAAATAAAAGAGAACCAAAAAACAACAAGTTCTTTCCCCAGCGGAGTCGCCAATTTGTTGGCCGGATAAATCGTTCTTGCGGACAAGACCGATCTCCCTAGTGTCAGAAGACAATCTAGCAACAAACGAACAACTAAGTTTTTCTTTCTCTAAGTATATTCATTTTACAAATAAATGTTATGAAGGTGTCGATCCTACCTTAGATCCAAATGCTTATTTGCGGTCACAGTGCTTCCGTTGCATCAATAATCCTTCGTCGCAACAAGGGCCCTTTTGTCACAAGAAAGTATCATCTTTCGTTGATCTGCAATCACAAACAAGAAAATATCAATAGCACCTGTATAACAAATAATTATAAAACATACCTATCATAGTGATCAAGGAATCTATGAAATAAATAATCAAACGACAACTTATTGAAATAAATAATCGAACGACAATTTATTGAGAAAAACAGAACTTGATTGTATTAATCTTAAAATATATAGAAGAACCTTACAACCTTAGCCTTGATGTTCGAAAGGCCTTCCCGGGGTCCGAAGCAGGAATCTCCTCTACTTTGATAAGTCTTACACTCTTCCTTCAGGAGCAAAAAGAGGTATGTGATCTTTCCTCTCAAAATCTCAGCAGAAAGAAGTCTAAATTTCAACAGCACTTCAGCTCAATCACACATAAAGCTTGAACTCTAATCCTCAATCTCCAAAATCTCCATCAAAACTTAACCCCCTTTAGGCTACCCAATGCCTCCTTTTATAGAGTAGATGAGGAGGTTAGGATTCCACCTTTAAAGGGATAGAACCCTCCTTCAAAGGGATAGGCTCCTCACATCAAGGGATTAGTTCCTTAAGGTGTGGGATACATGCACCTTACTAAAGCGTACTCATCCCCAAAAAATCTCATCTAGAACCTTCCAGAATTGACCAAAATTCAACTTTTTAATCTTTTCTTTCGCGCTTTTTGACTTTACAGGGGTACCGCAGGCATTACACTAGAAAAATGCGTTCTAGAACGCAGTTTCTCTTCTCATTACCTGCGTACCCTAGCCAAAAACACATGCAGGCTTCATGTTACCTGCGTACCCAAGGCTTTTTTGAGTTTTAAGGGTTTTTCCTCCAGTTTGAGGGCTTGGAATGAGGAACAAAGGTTGTAAAACTTGCAAAGGAGGCATGTATGAGTGTTTAATGAGCTCATACAGTCAGCAGAATGTCAAGGTGACATTTTTTAGTGTAACACCCGGGTGCTAATCGCATCACAAATATTTCAAATGGGTTGATTGGAAGACCCGGTCCAAACTCTGATTGTGATTGGCTCTTGTTTTAATATTCCCTAGCCATATCACGTTTCATAAAGCCCAAAGGCCCCGCAGTCGGGTGCCTTTTCCCCTTTATAAATTTTTCCGCTCCGATCTATTAAAAAACC